>LTAE01000680.1:39239-71337 GCA_001647135.1 Pontederia paniculata
TATATATATATATATATATATATATAACATCTTAATTTTTATATTTTTGTTTTCATTTATAAATGTTGAGAATTTTTTGTTTCATATTAAATTTTACTATTAAAATTTGAATAATTGAATTATGAAAGTTGAGTTAGGATAATACTGTTTGTTAATTTTTACTTTATCCAATAAATATTTATTCGTTATTTATATTTTCATGTTAATTTTATGTTAAAATTAACTAATTGCTAAGATTATCGAATCGTAATACTAATTTTTATCTTACAAAATAAATATTTTACATAAAGATAGAAAATATATATTGTGGCACAAGTTAATAGACTAGATGATATTAATAAGACAAGCCAAATCTGAGACATTTTTTCCATTCGGCTCTTTGGGGAGGAACATGTCTATTAAATTTTTATATATATATATTTTCACGTACATGGGGCAGGATCACACGCATCAACGTGGTGCATGAGCTGTTAACCGTTTCAATACATCTCGCATGCACGTAGAGCTCCCCACTCCCCCTCTAACTACGCTCACATGAATATAAATCGTCTAAACCCTGCAACTAAACATTAAGCTCTCACCCAATTATTCCAGCAAGAGATCAAAACTTTCTCAGCTCTCAGCTTAATTAATTGATCACTTTCTATCTCCTGCCGATTTCAAATGTTCAAACTAATGGCTACTCTTCCCCCGGCCAAATGCTTCTACAAGCTCTTGCTCGCTATGATCACGGCATCATTCTTGCTCGCCTCGGCCGCTGCCGTTGCTCACGAGTTCCTCGTCGGAGGAGGAACGAGAGGTTGGGAGAAGCCCGGCGTCGACGAGGCTGAGACCTACAACCATTGGGCGTCCAAAAACAGGTTCCAAATTGGAGACACGCTGCGTAAGTGTACCTCAAGTTTTCTTTATTTCCATAAAGGAAAAAAAATGACATGCATATTAACACAATTATATGGCGATGAGCTCGAAGAGGCATAATGTGTAATTTACCTCCGTTTATTGTAGGGTTCAAGTATGATGAGAACGATTCAGTGGTGATGGTGGACAAGACGCACTACAAATTGTGCAACGCCAGCGAACCCCTTCGCCGATTCGACGATGGCGACACCACTTTCCGGTTGGATCGCCATGGGATCTTCTACTTCATCAGTGGACAGCGAGGTCACTGCGAGTCCGGGCAGAGGTTGATGGTGTGCGTGATGGCCGACCGAGACTCCGGTGGCGTCTCGTCGGGGCAGCCGAGCAGCGGCAGCGTCCATGCCTCGGTGCCGAGTCCTTCTGCGGAGCCCAAGTCCAGTGCTGCCTTCAAGATCTCCACAGTTGGTCCTCTGATCATGTCTGCCGCCATCGGATGTGTCTTAGCTTATCTACTGTTTGCTTAGAATTTAATACGCATTATTTATCGTAATTATATTCGGGTTTCTACTAGGTTTATATGTATGAATGGACTTTGATTATATCTATATATATATATATATGATTGATCATTTTATATCCAAAGCCCACTTCACGATATTCACATTAAAAAGATAAGTTGAATAAGTATGATCATTCTCTATTAAATTTAAATTGAGATTATCCGAAAAAAAAACTATGGTAGAATATTCTATGAATGTTTACATAGTGTGGTGGGCTTGATTTTACCAATATATATATATATATATATATATATATATATATATATATATATATATACATGGGTGTGTGTGGACATCCTTTTAATTATTTTATATTGTAATTTTGTAAAATTTGAGAGATAGAAGCGGCTCCCGTCACAAGCCCGTATGTGGGGAATATTGTAATGCCTGCGGATTCTTTTCGCTCATTTTTTGTATCACTTATGATCAGAGTTTAACATTATGTAGCACTTGTGATAGATTGACATGTGTTCATACTTCAGCTTGGTGGATTGAGCAAACTAGATCTATCTTTTAAATGTGCTTTGTGTTTTTTTTTTCCAAAACACTATCCCTTCAGTCTTTTTCCTCTTTTCTTCCTAATTCAACTAATGTAGCACTTATATTTTTAATTTTGTGTCATCCATTTACATATTTTGTTTCACTTACAGTAACAATATTCATATGTATCTTATTACCCAAAAAAGTTTATATGCATATTTATTTATTTCAAAAACAATTTTTATATAAAACTTTAATGATAAACTTTAGTCTTATCATTTTTTTTCATTCTAGTTTGTTATTCAAATCATACATAATTTTATTATATAGTTTAGTTTTATTATATTTTTTTGTATTTCTATTTGTAGTATTAAGTAGAAAATAAAATTAATATTCAAATAAGTTATTATTGATGTTCTTATAAAATACTATTCATATATATCATATTAAATAATATACTTATATTATTTAGTTATGTTATAAGTGATTAATGAATATGTGGCTCTCGCATAAAACAAGTCTTACATACCATTTTCTTTTTCTCACCAACACCTTATGCTAGTACAACTTCAGATGTTATAGGAGTTTATGATTCAAGATGATACAAAAAAAGGGGTATTGAGTAGTATCCTCATTTATAATCCCTAAGGAATTGAATCCTCATATGAGATCCTCAAAGGTTAGTTCTCATATAATATTGGGGATATTTTATTTGTAATTCTCTAATTCTAAATAATTTCTGCTCGAGGACGTGACTTAGTAAAGGATACCTTGTTAAAATTTGTGTCATCTTCTATGTAATATTTTTCCTATGCCTAATTTCCGCAATAACTTAATATCAGAGCTTCATATTTTGATACCATATGTAACAAATTAGTATCATAACTTCAGGTTCATTAGTAACCCTCCTTTATTAGGCGAAGAGAAGGCATCAATAATAATTTCGACGAGGACAAATTCAAGAGCAAAAATGATGATGCCACATGGGTGCATGTTGTTCTTCGAGCTAGCCCTACATAGGCACGTGACACGACATAGACTAGGTGTCACACTTGACCTCCTAACTAAACTCTTGATTTTATTTAACACTCTCAAAATAAAATTTGCAAAACATCCTTCCTTAATCACCATCACACTACTTAGAGCTTACATATAAGAGATATAAACTTATCACAACACTTTAAACGTAGGCATAATATCCCACTCTTAAATATCTTCATTTTCCCCACACATTATTTTGCACCAACCACTTTGAAAAGTTTAAGCATTGTACAAAACTTTACATATAGTTCTCTTATATTTATTTTTAAAAACCTTATATTTATCAAGTACATACATGCTTTCAAAAACAAAATATAAATAAAATAGTAACGCTATAATGACCCAACCTTATATGCAGCAAAAATAAAGCTTTGGGTCAACTCAATTCAACAACCTACAAGTATTTGAAAATTTTCTAAAAGATCAAAACTCATGATAGCAAAGGTCAGAACATTAACAGATGTTTGTCATATTCTACGACCAAAGAACTTGATATCACTAAAAGTCTTAAACTCTAAAGGATGTCAAATCAGTATTGTTGGAGGTATTTTCACATGACAAAAAGTGATACTACTGCCATGAAGGGAGTCAAATAGAAACGTGTACATACTTCAAGGAAAAATAGTCTCTAGCATTGTTGTGGTGGCTAGTTCATTAGATTTAGAATTGTCCAAGTTGTCGCAAATGTGGCTCGAACATATGAGTCGAAATGTGATGAACATCCTTGGCACACGATATCTTTTATGTGGCTAAAAGATTTCTAAAATCAATTTCTATAAGCAATGTGTCATTGGCAAGCATCACCAACTTCAGTTCAGTAAGATAGTGCATAAAATGAAGACGACACTCGACTACATCCATGTTGATTGTTGGGGTCAATCTCGTGTTTCATCTTTAGGAGGTGATATATACTTCCTTTTGTGGTTGATGATTACTCAAGCTAGGATGACTTGGGTATTCCTAATGAAACACAAGAGTGAGGCTTCCAAGGCCTTCAAGCAATGAAGGATTCTAGTAGAGAATCAGACGTCAAAAGGGTGAAGCATCTTCGTACTACAATGATATAAAGTTTCCATTTAGTTATGAATAGATGAATGCATTGCTAGACATCGCACCATCAGAGACACTCCACAACATGATGGAATGACAAACAGAATGAACACAATATTTTTAGAGAGGGAAAGGTGCATGGTATCTAATGCTGACCTGAATAGGATGTTTTGGGCTGAGATTGTTAACACAGTTTGCTACTTGGTGAATCGGAGTTTGACGACTGCAATTGATCTCAAAACTCTATTGATGTATGGTTTGGAAATGTTGTTATTATACAAATTTAAATGTTTTTTATGCTTTGAGCTGAGGTTATTAACACAGTTTGCTACTTGGTGAATCAGAGTTCAACGACTGCAATTGATCTCAAAACTCTATTGAGGTATGGTTTGGAAGTGTTGTTATTATACAAATCTAAAGATTTTTTTATTGTCCTGCATATTATCATGTCAATGAAAGAAAACTAAAATCAAGGACCAAAAAAGGAGTGTTCATGAGATATGGTACATGATTCAAAGGCTAAAGAATCTAGTCTCCTTTAGAGCTCAAAGTCATCCATAACATAAGTGTAACTTTTGATAAGGCTTCAATGTTTCAGCCGAAGATGAAGGTTGTTGATGTAGTACCTTAGAGTATCAACAAACAAATAAAGCTTGATATATCTCCAAATGGGGATGATACAAGAGAACCACATTAAGTTGATCAGGAAGAACAAGAAGAATATGAAAAGAAACCTGAAGAGCAATAAGAAGAAGTGTATATTATTGTTGAATGTCCTTGCAAATAGGTGGATCCTCCTAAGAGGTATGGGTTTGAAGACAAGTTTGCTTATGAATTGCAAGTGGTTGAAGAGGTAGAGTCTCTAGAGCCGTCAACATATAAAGACATCATCTCATGTACAGAATTAGAGCAATATATTGTTGCTATGAGTGAGGAGATCAAATCTCTTCATATGAATCAAACATAGGAATTAGTCAAGTTGCCGAAAGGTAGAAATGTTGTAGGATGCAAGTGGAATTTCAATAAGAAACTTGAAATTCCTGAAGTTGAAAGCATGAGATATAAGACATGCCTAGTTGTTAAAAGGTATAATTACAATGATGGAGTGAACTAAAATAAAATCTTCTCACCAACTAGAGTGTTGCTTGCTCTTTTAACACACTAGAATTTAGAGCTTGAACAATTAGATGTGAAGATTGTCTTCCTACATGAAAAACTCGAAGAAGACATTCTAATGAGTCAACTAAAGGGGTTCTTTATTTCGAGAAAGAAAAAAAAAGTTTGCAAGTTGAAGAAGTTCTTGTATGGGCTAAAGCAGTCTTTATGAAAATAGTATAAGAGGTTTGATACTTTTATTATTAGTAAAGAATCCACTAGAAATTTCTATGATGTGAAGATTGTCTTTCTATATTGAGAACTCAAAGAAGACATCCTGATGAGTTAACCAGAAGGGTTCTTTATTTCGAGAAAAGAAGAAAAAGTTTGCAAGTTGAAAAAGTTTTTGTATGGGCTGAACAATCTTCGGGAAAGTGGTATAAGAGATTTGATACTTTTATTATTAGTAAGAAATTCAGTTAACATTTCTATGACTGTTGTGTGTATCATAAGACGATAAAGAATAGCTCCACCCTTTTTTATGTTGATGACATGCTTATTGCTAGCTCCACCCCATATATGTTCTTTTATGTTGATGACATGCTTATTGTTGTTAGGAACATGTCAAATATATACATTGCCATAGTGGTAGTATTCTCCAAAATAAATTTTAAGATGTTCATAATCTAAAGAAATTTCTTAGTGCAGAATTTGACATGAAGGATCTTGGTGCAACTCATAAAATTTTAGAAATGGAGATAATCAGGGATCTCTCGTAGAGTAAACTCGAAAAGTTACATTAAAAAAATTTTATCCCAATTCGAAATAACTTAAGCGAAATCCTTGAGCACTCCATTAGATTAAAGTGTACACTTTTCCACGAGTTTCACACCTTAATCTGATGCAGAGAATGAGTACATATTTTGTATTCCTTATGTCAATGCAGTTGTAAGTTTAATGTATGTTATGATGTGCACGAGACTTATGAGCAATCTAAAAAATAAAAATTGGCAAGAAGTGAAGCGTGCTTTTTAATCTCTGAGAGGAACATCTATATTGGCCTCATTTATGGAAGTGATACAAAATGTTTGGTTGATGATTATTCTAATTCAGATTTTGCTACAAATATTGATGAAATAAGATCAATAACATATTATGTTTTTACTTTGGGCAGTTCATTTATTAGTTGGAAAGCTAGCTATTCTACGGTCTTCAGTTATGATGTCTACTACTAAGGTAGAAAACATGACATTGACATAAATTGCAAAGAAGGGATTTGATTGAAAGACTTATTTGGATATTTTGGACTACATCAAGATCATGTTATGGTACATTATGATACTTTGAGTGCAATACGATGGATCAAGTTCATCATGAAAAATCAAACACATTGATACTGAGAGGAGGATCAATGTGAAGAAAGTGGCACGATAAATAATCCAACTGATATATTCACCAAGTTAGTTTATTATATCAAGTTCAAACATTGCATGAACTTGCTTAACATAAACAATTGACAATAGCCACGAAGCGAAGCTAGCGGTTGTAAATCATGATAGATCTTATATTATGAAGATGATTCAAGTCAAAGTGTAGATTTATTAATAATGTCTTGAATCTTAACCCAGTGATAAATTCATTTGACCCTTTGTGTATGACAAACTCTTAAATAGTTGGTGTGGCGAAGCCGCCCGACTTATATGGTGTCTCGCTAGAATTTTTATTTTTTATATTGTATTGGAAGTTCTTACATAAACTCTCTGGTGTTAGATTATATCTTATATCATATGTTTTCATTTCACATCAAAGAAAGAACTCAGATGTTGCCTAGTTAAAAATAAATCTCGTTAAATCTTATGTGATATATAAATATATATATATATATATATATATATATATATATATATCCTTGTTGCATCTCTTAACCTATTTGGGAAAGAGATTCAAGAACTTAGAGTAGCAACCAGCCATGGATTCGACTAAACATGTTGAGAGACCAAGTTCTGACTCCTAAGCTTGGAGTAGCTCACGACAAACTGTCAGGCATCAGGAGATGTGTGGGACACGGTCATGAGCTTGTTTACATAGGAAGCAAGGCCTCACGGAGGCAAGCAGCTGTCGGAGTAGTGCAAAGAGTAGTCTCAGTGTCTGAGTTTCATGGGAAGGATCACAAGTCATGAGCGATAGCGAAGTCTTCAGGCTTCTTTTTTCGAAAGCCCCACAACTAGCTATCTTATAACAGACAACTAACGCAAGCCCATAAGTATTACTGAGGGGAGCCTATCGGAAACACATCTAAACAGGAGCATATGAGACATCAAGGGGTCCTAGTATTAAAGCTCGAGTCAATGGACAAATATTTTTTATAAAATTCGAAGAAAATAAATTATAAATTTTCAAATAAAATATTATTTTTCTTCTTATGAAACTTCATGTACCAAACACATAACAAAAATCATTTTCAATAATTTATTTTCATCAAAATATCAAAAGAATTAGTAACTTCGACTTTGATACAAATAAATAAGATCTTATTAATCTTAATATCGGTGATCACACAAATAGAGCAAAAATATTAAAGAGGTGATAATGACAAATCTTTTTAAAAAAGCAATCTGATAAGTAATCAAAATTTCAAACAACCCAATTTGAAAATATCTATTGATTTTTCGCCTGCTAAAGTTATATCTCATGAGACTATTTTACTAAGCGTAAATGATAAGTCAGTCATCCTTCTTCTAGAAGTGACAGCAATTTTGAACCCAACTTCCTAAATCCTTTGATAAAGTTAGATATTGTCATGACTTTCTTCTTAATCCCAAATTTGAGTTACCAAAAACCATTAATCTTAAATACAAATAGAAAAAAAGAATAACGGGTTTCCGAAGACCTCAGAGTGAGGATTTCGGTTGAATCACATGTTCAGTAAAATCGTGTTGGATTACTCTTCCACACTTCGAAACAACCAGCAAAGAACGTGAGCAAACGGGCGGGCTTTAGCACAATGGAAGGCAAAGCAGTGGACTGAAACGTGTTGGTAGCTTTTCTTCTTGTGCCTTGAGGATAACATGACATCAAAAAATATTTAGTAGGTAAATTACATCCCTGCTGATTTTGTTATCTCTTCACTGGAATCCCATTCTCAAAACTTTGCTGTAGCATTCATCATTTCAACAATGAACGATAGGAATCAAATGCACGCAGACAATATCTAACAATATTATGTAGGAATAGGATCAACGATTAAACTCAATGAAAAGGTGATGCAATGACACACTCGTGAACTTCTGAATAAAAAAGATGGTGAGTTCATTCTTGCGGTGCATGCCAAATCCATTCTTGTGCTGACTGCAAAGTTTTTTCCTACTGATACAAGGAAGCTGGCCCAGAACTTTTCTGTTCATCAAATCTTTGAGGAAAGCTTAAACAAGAGTAATCTAAGAACCTAAAATGCTATATCTAAAGGAATGGTCGTTTTATGACAAGGAAATTATTCTAATTTTCATCTTATAAATTATCAACATGTAGAACTACCATTAAAGGGCATCCGAAGTCGGCCGTGTTGCGATCTTTCTTGTAAGACTGACAAGTGAATGGTGAAAAGTAAACCAGGATCTAACACTATCTGCATGTCCCACCACACCAATTGAAAAATGTTAGAGAATCCACCACGTCTTTCAAGTCGTTTTTCCTGTCTTCTGCCTCCATGCACTCTGCATCCGTTATTAGGAAAATTAGAAGGAAAAAAATAAGCATCAAGATAACTTTTAGGCTCACAAAATCAAGGGACTCACAAGAGGCTCGTCGTCAGAGTCACTTTTGTCACGAGAGCTCGAACAATCCAGCTCTTCTTCCTTCTGAGACTCGTGTGACTCCTCTTTTTCCGACTCATCTGGTTCCTCTTCTGCCCCCACTTCTTCTGACTCATCTGGTTCCACTTCTGCTCCCACTTCTTCTGACTCATCTGGCTCCTCTTTGGCTCTCTCTTCTTGCTTAATGTTCCCTTCCGATGCTGATTGTGCTTCATCATTCTCTTAAGATGCATCAACAAGAAGATGAGAAAATAATGATTAGAACAAAAAGATGAAAGTATGGTTAGCACGAACAATCACATCTTGTGTATCTGAGACAACGAGCCCCCGTCTTGGATAATCTAGCCAAATTCAAACTGCAATGAGTTTTATAAGTCCATACCTGAATCAACATGATCGACATCTGAGCTTATTGAAGGACGAACATCTGGTGACTCGGACTCACTAGTACTCTCCGAAATACTCAGTTCTGCATTAACATTATTCAAGATCTTTCTTTTTTTAGTATGCTCTGCTTCTTTTGTGTGTCCTTTTCTTTTGATCTTAGATGAGGACAACCTGTAAACAAGTTATGGAGTCAAAACGGTTGATTTTACAAGTGAAAGGCAAAAAAGTAAAGATAGTATACTTACTTCTTGCCTGCCCCCTCATTTTGTCTGGAACTTCCATGGTAGCTTTTATTGTTAACAGTCTTTGACAGCCTGCAAAATAATTTATAGATTTAACAGAATAAACCAAATTTAAAATTAGCAATATATATTTTGTTGAATAATTAACAAATAACTCTGACGGTCTTCTTCAAGCAACAGACTAAAAAACCATTAACCACCTTGACCAAACGTTAATATTATGGAAGATGGATGGTTGCAGATGGCACATGCTTTATTAGAAGGGAAAATGTTTCACGATAAAAAGGCAAAGCTGGAAAGAGATGCGACCATGAAAGTCTTATGATAGCCTATGCTAGGGCTCAGAGGATAAATATAAAAAACAAATCCATCTCTATGACAATCAAGTTTTTCAGGAACATTGTTTGAAAAAGGCAGGAACATCATTTGAAAACCTGAAAAGTTAAATTAGACCTGTCTTTTGAGGCCACGTACACCTTGAATAGAAGAAATAACAGAAAAAAAAGGCCTAACATGACATGCAAGCCTTTTGACGAAAAACTTGTGTGAAGAGTGATGGAATAAACATACAAGAGATGAAACCATCTTTACAAACTAACAAATTATTTTTTTTAAGTACCCAAAAAATGTGAGTCTTTCTAAAGGAACAATTTCAGGAAAAAATTGAGAGAACAATTTCAGAAAAATAACTCAGATGAATTAAAAGTTTTCCTTAATGAATAATAATATGATAAAAACAATGATATCAATACCCATGATAACATAACATGCACTTCCTTTTCCTTCAGTAACTAATGATACAATATAACGGAGAAGGATCATGCAAATGAACTCACTGTTCCTTAAGAGGTGATGCCTTCCGATGTTTTGGTTGCTGCAGAAGTTCACCATAAAAAAAAGGAAAACTTTAGAGCAAGTAGTTTAAAAAGAGGAAAAGCAAAATGCAAGGGAAAACAACAAAACATATTCCTATACCTTTTTAGACGTATTATCATTATCAACCAACTCCCATTTTTCTTTCCTTAGATTAAGCACTTCAATATCTCCATCGTCATACAATATCTGTAGCATAAAACATCAGTTTTAACCATAGAAGAGTCTTATTTTTCGAGACGAAGCAAGAGTCTTATTGGATTGATATTTTCTTGAGAAACTTATTGGATCAATATTATGAAAATGTCAGCCATAACCAAATATAGATAGGGTCAACGAGCAGAGTAAGTCGAGACATTTGTTGTGAAGATGTCTATGTCATCTATAAGCCTATGATTCCACAAGATTTTCCATATAACACTAGGAGAACAATCTCTAAAAAAGATTAGAAGAAAACAAATCTCATTTTTATCTTAGAACGAAAACAATACTGATCTTACAACAAGTTTTAAGTAAAGAAAGCAGATAAACTTCAAAAAGGAAAATCATTCTTACAAAGTTCAGCATTCAGCACGGATACCAATCAGTTCAGAATACATTCAGGCATAAAAGAAAGTAATTATATGACTAATAGTTGATTATAGTCCAACCATCAAGTTTCAGAAAGATTTCTACATGTCAAATCCATGATATAACCAGGACAGCTGAAACTGGATTTAACCACGACATTCCATATAACATTCTAAGCATAACTAAATTAAAGCATTGAGGCTTGACCTATAGAAACAGTTTAACACATTGTTTCCATATCTCACACCAACCTTTAAGTTTTTTTTTTCTTTTCAGAAGGGAAAGGATGGGTATCGAGTTTGAGTAGCCATCCAGACTCCAGTTAACCTTTAAGACTATTACAACAAGAGGGAATGTGTGAACTTACAGTATGTTTTTTCTTTCCTGAGTCACAAGATTGAACAAAACCTTCGTAGAACCTGAAAATGGAATTACCAGCTTTGAGCAGAAGAAAAAAACAATCACGAAGTATCACGATTCTCAATATTAAGGACACTTGTACAAGAACTATTCAAGTTACCAATATTTTATCACTATTTATATTCAAATCATGGAAAAAGATGATCCACACTCTAGCAGAACTTACTTCTTGTCCAAGGGCCACCAAACCTTTATTCTTGAGCCAACCAACTCTGCATCACTCATTTGACCACCACTTGAAAACTGCATTCAGATTTTTTGAACAAGAAATGCTGGTCAATGGGCACAATAGAAACAGAAAAATGTGTATGTAATAAGCTAAAAATAGTACTTTGTAGCATTTAATATTCCACATGCTTGTCACATGACACAACATGTTAATCAACCTTTATTAGAAAAGAACTTTGCTGACACACCTAAATCCAACTTTGCTCATCCTAACATGAAACACAGTTAACTCAAGGTACTGTACACCAAAGGAATATCGATTTATCATTACAATACTCTAATTATTCAACCTATCTGTTTCTTGACAAAGAGAAAGAATCAGCCAATTATCCACAAAAGATTCTGCTGCAAGTCGCTGCACAACTTACAAGCAGTCACACATGTTGGATAGATAAACATAGAAGATTGTGTTTTTTTAGGAAGAGAGGAATTTGTACATGCACAACATATTCTGCCAATAAGGCACCAAGCATAATGGCAAAACAAATTGTTTTTTACAAGTGACCAATCATTTCTTTTAAAATATAGCTTCAATATAACATCCTCCTCCCCTCCCAAAGTCAACAAAAAAATGAGTGAAAAACCAGTGAAAAATAAAATACTATGTGGCAAGTCAATGATCAAATACATCGAATTACCTTTTCCAAACTAGAAATGCTTCTCACTTTATGTTTTGGAGTTAAACTGGTTGAACCTTTTGACTGTTTGGCATTTCTTCCAGAGTTCTCCAGGACATTGCCTTTCTATAAAATGGGCAAAGTAAAAAAAAAAGTTTATACTGGCACTATGGTTGCATTACATAATAAGAAGAAAGAGCTCACCTCTGAATTTCTTTTCACACTCTTAACTTGCAACCTATCTGTTGCTTTCTTTCTTTTTTTGGATAAAATTCCCTTATTCTCTGGTGAGGATGAGACTATCAAATCAATATTATCAGTTTCAGACATGTTTTTGTCAGCAGATTTCTTTTCACTCAGCGAGGAGTGTGTTTTCTCGTTCACCACCAATGGACGTGGAGATTTCACATTTCTACTTTGTTTCTTGTCTTTTGATGGATGAGACTGCTGAACAGTAATTGAGCGTTTTCGTTTTGGAGTTGACAATGGAACCTCCAGAAGATTTTCATCCCTGTTCCTCTTTCGACTTTTAGAATCATTATCAACACTATCTTTTGTAGCTTTCTTCTTACTTTTGTTGTCTTTGGTAGATTTGCTTCCATCTATCTTCTGATCTCTTTCAACATTGTTCAAGTTTAGCTCTCGCACCACTCCCAAAATGTCCACTTCATTTTCAAGCTTCTCCGGATCAGGGGTTAAATCACTCTTTTTGAATGGTTTCTTTTTGCTTTTCTTCCTTGTTCCCTTAGACCTCAGAATTTCCATCATCTTCCCTAGGGGGATCTCATTACCATTTATATCACTCTCTTCTAAGATAATGTTGCCCCTTGCATCATCTGAATGAATCTGGACATTTCACAGATAACGATCATATGGTGTCACATTGGGGACTACGACAAATTAACTACCGAATTCTAAATATGAACAGAATATTCCAGAAGCTACCTTTTCTTTAGTTGAAAGAGCTTCAAAATGAGCCAAGGTGCTATCACTACTCAACCATGTTGGCCCATCTTCCTAAAATAAATGAAGATACAGAAGAATCATTATGAAACAACTAATGGCAATTCTGATAATAGTGTCAGTGGAAACAAAGATATTGACATTTTTTAGTGATGACAGTTTTATTTGCAAAAAATGGCTGAAATTTGTTCTTCTTCTGGAGCCAAAGCATTAATTCAGTAAAGGTTTATGGAAAACTAACCACAAGAGTTTCATCTTCATCTTTGTTAAAAAGCTTATATAGCATGCAAGGCAAAGTAACCAACTCAGTTTCCGGAACATCTGTCAAATCATGTAGCAATTTCTTCGCAACTGAGAGGCCAAGATCACATATAGCATGCAAAGTCTGTAAATACCCAACATTTAGCTCAAAGTATCATTAATATGGGAAAGAAAACAATAGATTAGAACACAAGAATTTTTTTTTTTTGAGAGAAGAAGAGTTAGAGAAATAACTGAATAGATTGCAGCAAGATTATTATCAAAATTAAATCAGGAAAGCAGTATGCAAGTTAATAATACTTACTTTTGTCTTTGTTTCATCAACTGCATCTTTGGAACACTTAATACTATGGAAGATAGAAAGAACTGCAGCATAACTCTCCTTTCCCCTACTGGGACAACCAGATGATTGCCACCCTTCATCTCCATGCAACAGCAATGAAAGAAACAAATGCAATCGCCTGGAAGCTAAAGAATGATAAGCATCTTCATCCAATATTTTTTTTCCATCTCATATTTAAAGTTATGAAGTATGTAACTGAACAAAGCAAATCAAATTGCTCTTTGTTTCAACCACCTATATTAGTACTATATTATTAAAAAACAAAGGCGCATTTCGACTTGAAGAAAAAAAAGGTTCATACGCCACACATATTTTTTTTTGGAAAAAACACCACAAAGTTAAATAGAATCCTCTTCATGATTGCTCAAGTTACAATTTCAACGAGCATTGTGATACCTACTGAGAATCATCTATAATCATAAAACATATCTCAATGCACACAGTTGCCTCTGCTCTCAGCACATTTCCTCCCCCTCCATCATCATCATCACATTCGCCATAATCTTCAACCACCATCACCCTCCCTCTTTAGCATCCACCAACTATACACTCCAACACCCACTAGATCATCAACACCACAACCTCAGATGCATTGAATCCCCCCGCCCCTCCTCTTCTCAGTGCGAAAAGAAAGAAAATATCGACCACAAAACGACTGTCGTTTCACGAACGTAACCAATGAAGGGTAGAGGCAAATTAAACGAAAAAAATAAGGGCGTTTTGTACCATTTTTGGCAACTCAAAGGCATCTACTATATTTGTGAATAAATGCTGACATGACAGAAGGACACAGAGGCAATAACCCACCAACATAAACCTAGAAGAGCACCCATGAATTAATAAAGTACAGATCATACAGTTCTGTGCATCCATGAAGAATTGATTATTGTCTGTTGAACAACTATCGTGGAATGTGTAATGCACACCAAACAGCAAAATATATCCAGAAGATGTCACATACCAGTAAGTAGGCTCAAACGCTTGAACATCTGAACACTCATCGATGTTAGGACAGGAAGGGTGGTGAACAATAGCATAGACCACATATGCAAGGATATATTCCGGATATGTTGTTGCTGAATTCATATCACTTTGAGTAGAAAGTTGCCGCACCTTAACTTGGTGACATATTTGCACAATTTCAAGTAGATTTCGTTTACACTGACAAAGAGCAAGATCAACAAAAAAACGATCAAGCCATATATTTATTTCAGAAGAACAATCAAGTAAAGATTTCTACTGCAAGACAACCAAATCGCTTACCTCTTCATAATCTGGAGACTGATTATTACTTATGCACAACAAGAATGTGCATGTATACTTTGCATCCAAGAGACGCTCCTTAATATACTGAAGAACTTTGCTTAGGAACAATCTTCTAGATTCAGGATAAGTGTCCTACATAATGGAGATAAGAGAAGTAAAACTAATTAGCATAGTTTGATAATCACTAATGACCAGCCTTTAATTTATACAATGACTTTTTTTTTATAGAAACATAATAAATCAACTATCTACCTCTGAAATTCCTAAAGTCAAAAAGAAAACATCTGGAGGTATATTCTGATCCCAAAGTCTAGATAATCGAAGAACAGCTTTTGCTGAAGCAAGCTTCATATGGGCCTTATCAGCTGGGCTGCAAGAAGATCCAAGAATATCTATTCTTTCAGTAAAAGCTTCGCAGCAAAACTACTACCTCATGGTAAATTGTACGTGTATCTAAAGAGAATCAAAATGCCAATGAACATATATTAGTTTGAGTACCTTGATGCTATATCAGGTGAAACATCACCAAAGGTGAGAATACTTCTTAGGATCTCCATGAGCTTTTCAATTCCTCGTCTCAAATTAGCATCTTTGGTGGGTAAATAGCTCTTAACAAAAGTTTTGATACCATATATCTGCACTTAAATGTAAAACTATATGATGACTGCATTTACTCAACTGCATAAAATGTTTTGACAGGAAACAGGAAACAGTTGATGGAACAGTAAATAAATGAGATTCTTTTGTTTTGAGAGAAATACATGAAATCCATATCCTACTAACCTTCAGTGAACATAGCTCGGTCCTCACACTCCATTCCGTCTTACACAAAGATGCTTCATCATCCTTCTGAAAACATAAATTGTTAAGAAAACAGAAGACATCAAAGTGAAACCTCAAAAATTTAAAGGAAGATGTACATTGTTGCACTCCAAAATTTTGCTTTTAATGAACTTCGTAATTTCCTCCTCTCTCGTTTCATAGATGGGCATGGCAATTTGTGCTATACACCCCAGGGACTGCAAAATGGCTGGCAAGTGCATTTTTTCCTCCAACGTATCCACAAGCCTCTATAGTAAAGCCATAAAAAGGTCATTCATGGAAGCAAAAATACCATGAAGGAGAACCCACGATGCAAGAAAAAAAGATGATAGATAACAAATTTAGACATTTAACCTTGTACAAGACAGAGAGTGACTTCAGACCATCATCTTTACTTATGGCCGCCAGGGCCTGAACAGCATATTTAGCCTGCTTCCTGGTACCCTCTAGGCATGACCTTTCTAAGAGTAGCTCAACAGAGCTGCAAATAACAAACATTCCATCAATTGCATTTCATAACCTTTTAGCATAACCATATAACACGGAAGTATGGAGAGGAAATTGCAGTTCATGAAAAACATTCAGTACATTCTAAAGAAGAATACCATCTTGATTAGGTCCTACCTTGATGTATTGCCAAGTTGTTCACGGATGTTCCCACCAGCCTTTGCTAAAACATGAGATATTCCTTCTTTAATGACCTCATGGTCCTCCTTCAGAAGATGGACAAGATCATTTTCACACCCAACTAAAAGCTGGGGTGAATAACACGCAATGACCTGGAATTAGGCAGAATTGAATTTTGAAATCATCAACTGTAATCCCGAATTGTTATGTTTGAACAAAAAAAATCAAGCCACATGAGTAGGAACAGATAATTTCTCCAAGTCTGTGTAAACATCACTTGTCATTTAGACTCTAATTGCAGGTGCATGGGTATAACTTCAATAAAATTAAATGAGTTTTTTTAGAGGGAATAAAATTAACAATCTCCAAGTTTCCTTCATTATTCTATTATGAATATTTTAACAAAGGAGCCTTTGTACTCAAACTTATAAGTCATATTAGCATTTACTTTTCAAATGGAAAAACAGCAACAAGATACAACTCTATTGCATTGCATAGCTTGATATTAATTCGTTGCCAAAACCCCTCAAAAGTTAATTTATTGCCAAAAATCCTGAAATGCCGAAAATTATAGATGTCTTCCAGATGGGGATGCTCATGATATAAAAATTTAACAAATATGCATTTACCGCAAGCAGATTCATGCACGAGTAGATAAGGTTTGTATTTCCTGCAGATTGTTGTGTTGCAGCTTCAGACAAAATTTCCTTGATGTACTCTCTATTAAAAAGCACATTCGAACACTTCAGTGACAGTGTGCCCAAGAAATCATAAAGTGGATGTTTTTCGCCAAGGATCTTGAGCATGTCATCCTGAAAAGATGTTAAATTTCAAATAGTTTCAATCAATAGGCATCCAAACAGTTAGCTTATTAAAAAACAACACATGTCTAGCATTTTCTTCTAAGCTGAAGCCTCTGATAGTATTCACAAATTTCAGTATCTAGCCATTCATAACCCATAAGATATCACTAGTCGCAAATTCCAGTATCTTGCAATCTTCTGTAAATACTTAAGAAGCAGGAATCTGCATTGCAAATACCCGAGAAGTCCATGCTTGACTCGAAGAAGTAGATGGATCAAGTAGGCTTGTCAAGATTTTCCAAACATTGACATCTTTTAACTGGTGGAGAAATTGATAATTTTCTTCGGCCTTAACAGGATCAGTGAACAAGCGAGACATGCTTCTAAAGCAGCTAAAAATTCTTTTCTGAAGCTCAATCGCATCTTCCTGCTTTTCAAGACAACTTGTTTGTAACATCATCCCGATACCATGCAAATTCCACTAAAGTGTATGATTTAAGCAAACCTGGTATGTCTGTCTAAGAGACAGATATTTCTGCATGTCTTGCTGTAACCTGCAATCCAAGAGGAAATCACCTGAAAATCCGCGGAAAGACTATCACAAGACTAGATATTAAAATTGCATGATAAATGATAATCCCAGAACTATCATGATGACACCTATACAGACCTTTGCTTTTGAGCTAGAATCTGCTCAAGCGCCTTCACCTCAACCTTATCAAGTCCTGAGAATATTGTTACCCAGTGTTTTACTCTATCTTTTACTGAGAAGCCTGTGGGAAACAAAGATCTGGATAGAACATGTTCAATTGTCTCCAACCTGCAGAAGATAGCTAGAAACATGACATCCTACAAACAAAGAGAGTCAACAAACGATGCATGTTTGTGCAAGGGCTTAAATGCATTATCATTGATTGTTCATCTTGAAGGAAGAGAAAAATGGATTGCTCAAACTTAGCTATTCAATTGCTTTTCTTCAATACAAAGACACCAAACAAGTCCATGCTCATGAAATTAGATAGAACATAATGAACACAATATGAAAACTTGTTGAAAAGTAAGACTAACCAAGTGCAACCAATTTGTCTAACTGAAATAGAATAACTCCACTTGAAATAAACAAGACTTCCTTAATAAACACTACAATCTCATGAACAAACATTTCATTGAAAATAACTGACCTGATAACAAGTTCAAAAAGAGAAACCTAATTAGATTTTCTGAAATGGATAAACATACAACAGAAATGTTATGTGCCCAACAAGAACTGAAATGTAATTTCCTCAGAAAAGGCTCTGTTACCTAAAATCTCGGTCATATAAGCATCTCAATATCTTCGCAGGAATCCATTTGTATTCATCTAATCCATCAGAGCTCTTCAAGCAGTGGAGTCTGTACAGATCAGCTAGTTTCTCCATAGCATAGCTCTTGACGGGTAGCTACCAATTTCAACAGGTTTCTTGGTAAGCAAACCATGAAACACGATAACAAAAAAACATCCTACTTCACTTGTACAAGAATACAAACCGATTTGTCTCGAAGACGTTCTGCAACTTGACTAACAATGGGAGTTGGAATAGCATCCAATGAATGGCAAGCCACATCGAAAACTGCAGAAATGACTTGTTTCCGGACATTTTCATCATAATCTAGTAATCGATCTGACAGTGATTCTGTTAAACAAATGGCCATAACATTGAACATAATTAATCTTTGCATGATTTTTAAGATGACTTAAACTGACCAAAAGGAAATGAGAATTTGTTCCTTACTGATGATCTCAGAAGTCTCAGGTCTCGAAGGATTTGAAACAAGGCAGTTTTTCAAGTGTTCGATAACAGAAACACGAATTTCAGCCACTCTGTCAGTCAATCTCTTCAAAAACTCCATAAAGAGTGGGCGAAAAGCCTCAGATATAGATACTTCTGGTAAAGCAAATAAGTCCCCAAGTAGCTGAACTGCTTTCCTACGAATATCCAAGTCATCTGTCTGAAATTCAAAGTTAATAGTCAGACTTGGAAACCAAAGATATCTAAAGTATCTAAGCTATCTGTCTCGAAATTCAAAGTTAACAGTCAGAGTTACGAATACAAGATATCTCAAATTGTTATAATATCTTTTTTTAGAAAAAACAAAAAAAAACAGTGATATAATGCCCACTGCCCACATAATTAATATCCTAGATTTATCTTTTCCATACCATAGCATACGGCTCAAAATTTTTAGAATTTGTCATTCTAAAAATATCAGAATTCCGTAGGTAGCAGGGCATCATACAATTATCGGCGGCTGATTTACTCTAAGGGATGTTCATAATAGCACACCAACATAATAATGTGCTAGTGAAAATTTATGTTGGTTATGTCACTCCTAGAAATCAGACAGCCTGAGATATTATGAAGAAGTTCTCTTGTTTGTACTTTTGTTTTGAAAGAGTCTTGTTTGTATTGACTGCCCTACAATTGTCGCTTTATAAATAATGAAAGCTTCTAATATGACTACAAGATCTGTTTACTCCTTGTTCAACAGATAGTAGCCAGCATAAAAGCAATAATAAGCCCCCCTTTCACCAAATGGTGCATGCATCTATGATAATTGCAAGTATTCTTGATGCAATTTAATATACATTTTCAAATGTAGATGATAGAAAGTCTGGCTTGAGTATATTTACACACTAGAAATCAAAATCTTCATATTTACAACTGGAACAATAATAAAACAATAAAGGGACTGAAAACTAGTGGTCTAGGACATTTGGAACCATTCACGTTCCAATTGCCCCTTGTCAAGTGAACTTTTAAATAGACCAAGGACTGATTATAAATACCAAATATACCTGAGAAGATAAGCTTTAAGACCACAAGCAGAAGAAAAACATATTGAATAAAAAATGCACTTTAAATGAACCAAAAGTACATTAATCATGAGAAAAGAATTGACACGCTAATTTTAGTTATGTTGATCAATTAAGGAAAGCAATATATCTGTATGTCATAGTATTATGAAAATCCATGGAGAATGGACTTGAGAATTTACCAACAATTCTCCAGTTATGTACGGAACTATTCCTGTAAGAACTTGTGGTGCGCACTGATATATATCATAGATGACTTCATGATGATCAACTGAGCTCAAATATTTGCTATCCCCAGTGAGTGATGACACAAGAAGCTGCTTAATGAAAGGTTCAAGCTTTCCTGCGCATTGTGCTATAATATTCATAGCAACCTTTCGTGCAGCCATAGAAAGGCCCTAAATTAATAATAATAACAAATGATAAGAATAAACAAAAAAAACAAAGGGCTAAACAACATCAAAATGCAAAAAGAAGATGATGCTTACACTTCTTTTGCGGCCCAAAGAAGAGATAATCAAGATCAAAAGATTTTCCTGTATTTCCTCACTCTCCTCTAGAATGAGGGTCATTATTGTTTGCATTGGTGTAATAACATTTTGAGGGTGATCATCCCTGCATGTCATCAATCCATTTTAAGTACAAAATCATATAATTATTCATAGCTTCCAGATGATTTAGTTTGAATACAACAGAACATAATATATTGGATCCATTTCAAAGGCTCATCAGCTTATATACCTAATATGAACAAGACTCTAAACTTATTCATTTCTTCTACTCAAGGACCTTGTAGAGTAAATGGAAACTTCTTAGTTTTTTAACTTCAGCAGCACATTACGTTCAGAAGGCAGAAGCTCGATAAGAATTTGCGGAAGTGCAGAGACATTGATAAGGAAAAGACTTGGAGAATGTATAACCCAAACAAACTTCAATGCTGATACAGAAAGAGTAGAAAACAGATTGGAGGAAAAGTTCCTTTATATATTATAAAGAAAGGTAAAATGTAATTTCTGAGATCTGTAACGTATTGAAACCATGAAGAAATCATACTATAGAAGAATGAATTGTAATAGTGATCACCATCAATACAATGATACTCATTGGTCATGACCACTTAAAGGGCAGTTTTTATTTGAGAAAGAGAGAGAGAGAGGGAAAAGGATGTCTAACACGTTTTGTTGACATCCTATTTTATTAATGGAAATTCATATTACAAGGAGACGTATTTTGTACAAAATGCGTCCTTGCAGTCATTCATTAATCACCAGCCCATAGGTGTGCATGCAGTGTAATGTTATCCACATAGCATTGCTCTCCCCTGAAGACCAAGCATTCCCTTGTAGCCAGAGTGCCCATATAACAGCCAGTGGCAGCAGTGACTTCCGTCTTGGTCCATAAATCATGATTGCCAAGTGCCTTCTGCCATACCAAAAAGATATCCAGAAGTTTTTTTTTTTTTGAGAGGGTAAAGGATGAGAGCCAGATGCATACATCCATTTTTATTCATAATGAAAGTGTTACATCAATGTGATTACAGAGATATGAGTTATCTCGCCGACCACTCTCTCACCATGGACCTAGCCAGTGATACAATGTTTTCGACATAACATCGTTCTCCTTTAAAAATACATCATCTCCAGAAGTTTGAATATCAATATACATCTAGCCACTGGCATCTAGTAGCAGACCATGTTTCCTTAGCTATCAAACAACCAAAAAACATATTGTTTATGTCCTCATCATCATCACGACATAAAGGGCAGGAAACATCAGATGTGGGTAGCTATCATTTTCTATAACTTCTGGTTAGAATGTGCCCTGTGCGGACAAGCCATATGGAAATTTTAATTCTCTGGTATATTCAACCTCCATATAAATCTGCAACCCGTCTTCAGGTCATTACCCCCTTGTCCAACCACGGAGCTTATGGCTATATGCCTTCTTGGCCTAAAAACTACCTGAGGACCATATCCACGAGCTATTGCAAGTAGCATCACGTCTTCTATTTGCAATTGTTCCCAAAATTTGGATGAAATCATCAATTCTTTGGTCTGACAAGCTGAAGGAAAAAGATGGGAGCCAAACACCACTAGAACTTCTAAAGGGCACTATCATAGAAGTGTCTCCATGGAAAAGTCAACACAGTCTATGAAAACAAGGTGGATAGTGTTTTTTTTCTGTGTTACGAGTCACAAAAGCCTATAACAGGATGCTATATAGAATTTAAAACCAGGGTAGGGAAGCCTCTGAAAATAAATATCCCAGGTACCCCTAGGAATGGAACTCTTGTCTCCAGAGTAGATTTAAAACACCCTAGCCATTGTAACAGAGATGGCTGAACAATTTATCGTACATAGAAGAGATGAAAATATGCATGGCCTGTAAGCAAATATGTATAACCAATATTCAGCTATGAAAACCCATTAATATACACTGGACAAGTACGGACAATACACTCTTTGATAAGCAACCCTATCCACAAAGTAAGAATGACAGGCATGGTGTTGTGCAGATCATGCTATGTTCCATAGAGGGCCAATTATAAGGCATGATATATGTTTGCATAATGAAGAAAATGTAAAACAAGGAAAAAACCTTTGATACTTCTCTAACCTGATAACAGAGAGCAGTATAGCTGAAAATTTCATGTATAAGATCATTACATTCAAGATCATGCTATGTTCCATAGAGCGCAAATTATAATGCATGATATATGTGTACATAATGAAGAAAATGTAAAACAAGGAAAAATCGTTGATGCTTCTCTAACCTGACAACAGAGAGTAGTGTGCTGAACATTTCATGTATGAGATCATTACATTCAAGATCCAACATCACAAGACATGATCTGTATCGAGCAAGTGTTTCCAAAATAAGAACCCTCCTGCCAAATGTTGGACTGCTTACATCACCTAATCCGTTAAATGTACTGACTATCAACTGAAATATGTCCTGTAAAGAAAGAACAAATATGTTTTTGTGTGAGAAATTTCATATCCTCTCCAAGGATATAGAAAAGGTGCTAAGGAGCAAAACAAAGAACACTATATTTTCATCCAACAAGGAAGAAACAGACCCTTAAAACATCATCACTGTATGGGGCTTCAGGTGCAGTTATTCTTGTAATCTCGCATATACAGGTCGCCACAAGAACTTTTACATCCCTATCTTGATGTTGCAGTAGTTCTTGTTTGGCAAGTGCACTGAGAACAGGCTGCATCAAGTTCAAGATTGAAGGCAATGGGGACTGATCTATTTCAGCAAGACAGTTCGCAGCTTGCTAAACACAAAATTGAAAATATGTTACAGAAGGTGATGACGATACCACTAAATATGAACAATACTTATAGCAACAATCAGTTACACAACAAATAAGTCAGATGAAACTTGAGTAGCCAGGATTCAGCGACACAACACAAAAGTAAGTTTGAGTCCAACAATATACGGAAATAGAAAAAGGTTCAACTTTCTTTGAGGAGTCATAATTTGGTTAAAGGATATTAAAATAAGCAGATTGAAATGCTATAGGCCAAAGTGACAAGAAAGAAGCATTGACATTCTATGTAAAAGTGTAATTTTCTTATAACTTCTAATCGAAATATGTGAAACCCTGAATTTCTGTGCAGCTGTCTTGAACTTTACTGGTCAATATATTTTCTCTCTTTTCTCTTTCTTTGGTTGCCACTATAGTTTCTGCTCGACTAAATTGTGTGCCCCAAGTCACACGTTGACTATGGCAGGTGAGACACTCAATTTTGCGTACACAACACAAGGACTGAGACTCGAGACCTGCGTAAGCAACGAGGAGCTGCTCACAACTTCACCATAACCCCCTTGGTATTTTCTCTCTTTTCTCTAGTAAACCAAATGAACTTTGAAAATGCAGTACCTCCACATAAGAAATCATTTCTCCAGTCAAGAGCTAAGTTGCTTTATTTTCATCTTTTTACATGTGTCAAGTATTATAGTTATGACAAATGAGACCTAGCCTTCCTAATATATATCACAGAAGAAAGAACCAGGGATATTTCGAAAAAAAAGAAGGAATGGTTCATGTATCCCTAAGAATGAACTGTAAACCCTTCTAATCAAACCCTGTCACAAGCTTTATCAAATAGCTGAACGAATTCCTTGACAGTTCAATGTTTGCACACGGAGCTGAACAAGCAGATCACAACATTATCAAATTGGTGTCAAAACTCAGATCCTTATCCCTTTACCATAAACCATCCCCTCATTTTGACCCCCAAGGGAACAAAAACATTCAAACTTCATGAACCGCCGCACCTCAGAACACACAGTTTCAGCTCAGCCGCCAAAAAGCTCTAATCTTTCTCACAACCTCACAATTCCAAACTATCCACGCCCTAATTCAACCCTAATCTCCACAACCGGACAACGCAAAACCCTAGAACACGGGAGCCATCCGCCGCACCCTTCAACAGCGTGCCCAACCCTAGACGACCCGTCAATTTTGGAGATCACAGACGGAAAGGCCCCAAGCTGAGCTGAATTGCTGACCTTGAGAAGCTTAACGAGGGCGTCCTTCGAAGCAGGAGGGCTCTCCAGCTTGGATCCCACCTCCTTGAGCTGCTGCTGGAGCGCTTGCGCCATTAGCGTCCCCCTCTGGCGACTCGCGGAAGCGCGGATTCCAGTGACGGAAGCTGAGCGGAGGAGGTGGAGGTGGAGGAGGCGGAAGAGGAAGAAGAAGACAGAGGAGCTGCTCTGTTTTCTATTCCGCCTTAATTTGGAAATCTAAAAGGAAACCTAAACACGAGGGCCGGAAGTCGAAGGTTTCAACTTATTTATCGGGGATCCCTCCCGTGAGAACTCCATGCACAGGGAACAGCGAGCTGAAACCACGTGGTGGGACCCGGTTGGCAACCGGAGAACGGAGACGAGATGTGCCTTTCTATGGCTGTTTGGTGTTCGCCGTGCGGCAGCCGGAGATTTGGTGGAGGGAACTCGTGGATTTCTGCTGGATTTTTAGGACAAGGGGAGATTTTTAATTCAGTTTGGGTGATGATGCACGGGAAGTTACGCCTCGGAGTTTGAATTTTTTTACGATTTTACCCTCTCTTCTGGCGCTCTATCCTCCTTTCTTGAGCATTTATTACCTTCTTTATTTTTGTATTTATCTGGCCTTTTTTTTCATTCCATTATATATCTCCTACCAACCACAAACATAGGCATTCTAGAGATATCAAACTAAAAAGGAAAGTTATTTAAATTTTCATAAAGTATTTCTAGTTTTAATACATAAGATCGGGCACATTTAATCGTAAACTTTATCTGGATGGCACAAACTAGTTCATCCATTTGATCTCGCCTAGTTTACATTTTCTTTATTTATTACAATATATAGAATTATTGGCATATCTCTGAATCTCTATTTATCTTAATGATTTTTTTAAGGATAATTTTATTACTTTTTAGTGTTTGATGACTTAAAAGTGGTTGGTTAACGTGAAAATATTTTTATGTTAACCAGTAAATAAAGTTATATTCAGAAAAATAACTTATTCTTTTCAAAAAAAAATTGAGACACACAATTTCATTCATATTTTTAAGACATAGACGGTAGGCTACTTTTACGAATTCATTTTTCTAAAAGTTTATTTTCTTTATAAATTTATTTTCATAAAAAAAATGGACCCTTAAAAAATAAAAGACCAAACTAATAACGATAGAGGGAGACTATGTTCCTTCATTTGTACAACAAATGAATGAAAAGAGAGGGACTCATGTCCTTTGGCCCCGTTTGATTGCAACTTTACTGTAGACGAATTATAATTTTTTTAATCTATTACATACTTCCATCGGCTTAATTCAATAAGAATAAGATTAGTTCAAAGAAGACAGAATAATTTACTTTCTACTTTTTATTCTTTACCTCATTAATGATGTGGGGCTCATCGCAAAAAAATGGTGTTTGATTCAAATGTGAGAAATAAGACTCTAATCTTGGTCTTACTCCAAATCAAATAGGGCTTTGCATTATTGTCGATGCCACGAAAGGGTAGGAGAGTTAACCCTTTGGTGCTTCTACTTTGCATGAGAAGAAGCTAGCAAAGGCACCCCAACCGGATGTCGATGATGGCGACACAAATGGGATGAAGTATCCCTCTCCTCTCCAACTCCTTCCTTTATCACAGAGGAACGAATGGGGCAGAATTGTATCTCTCCCCCTTTGTGCTGCGGCATCATATATAAAAGGGAAGGATTATAGTTATCCTCCCCCTTTGTGCTAGTGTCGGCATCATATATAAAAGGGAAGGATTATAGTTATCCTCCCTCCCTTATTGCTTTAGGCAACAAAAAGCGGTGAGGGTATAGTATCAGTGACAGCGCAAAAAAAAAAGGAGGAGCAACTAGTTTCCTATTCGTCGACATAAGGGGGAGTGTTCCCCTCTATGCAGCACAACTACAATGGAGGAGATATGAGATGAAGAGAGTGATGGTAGTACTAGTATATTAACTATTAAGGATGATGAATGGGATTATCCATACTGCCAAAATGGGTTCAAAGAGAAAAAAAAAGTATAAAACTATGAAAAAGCTGACTTCTCTAAGTTTTTTTAGGATAAGATGGTAAAAATGTATAGAGGAGTGAGAAACTAGTTTTCAGAGTGAAGTTAGAGTACACATCTCACCCACATGATGTCGTGCTTACATCATCTCTTCTCTTCTCCATTCCTCAGCTTTATGAAAAAAACTAAATGGTTTATCTAGTTAATACATATGCACCTAAATAAATATTTTATCTTTTGAGGAATATATGTGCACAAAAATGGTAAATCCAAAAAAAATCAAATTAAAGGGAATGATAAGAATTTAAAATTAATGGAACATAATTGATTCACTCAAAGTAAGCCCATCGAAAAATTTTATGTGCTTTATTTGAGTATGAACAAAATATCCCTCTCTTAAGAAGCGGTGCCTCTCCCCTTTTCTCCTATTGGATTTAAGCAAGTGTAGAGGGTTAATGTTATCACTTCTCTGTTGCATAATTTATGGAAAACTTGTTATGCTTGCCATTGGATATGGATCAAGTAGCTAGGTCAAGGTAGAGTCAATGCACGACTTGATACACTTGGCGAACATTATGTCCAAAGATTTTGTTCTCCCTCCATGTGTCACTTGGTTATATGTGATATCCAAAGATGTTTGCAAGTTTGGAAAGCATCAGTCATTACCAAACTTCATATTTTTATGCAATGTAAATACTAAAGGGACCACCATATTGTCAAAGAACTACCTTATATTTTTTGTGTTCTTAATCGTTGCTTTCATTATTAGATCATAAGAGACCTTGCATGCGACAGAAAGTGAACACAGTATGCTTTCTCAAGGCACCAACCCCAAAAATCCTCTTTGAGGTATAGTGACAAGATAATTAAGGTTAATATTTTATTCGAATGTGCAGTCAACTTTCCAATAGTCTTTTGATGCATTTTGATGTGGTCTTCTTTCGCAAGATCTATAGTGTTGCAGAAGTTAAGACTAGAATATTATTATTGTACTTTTTAGATCTTGTTGCAATTTTTTTAGTTGTCAAAAGGTAAATGCATTAATTAAACCTATCGATAAAACTTATTAGCCATACGTTCATTCTAATAATACTCATGATTATACTATTTTACTTTAGGGAAGTAGAATATCTATTTATGAAGAAAATTTAACTAGATTAATGTTGATGAATTTGACTTAATCATGGTTTTTTGGATTGATATATAAGAATAGTATTTGAGTTTTTCTTAAATGATTTTCATTGTGCCTAAATTTGGTACGCTCATATGTATGACGATTTAATTGTTTCATCATGAATATCAAAATTTTGGAATTTTGGATAAGTCTCTTTGTAAAAGTTTTGAGGGGAGGTGCCTTAACAACTCAATCAAATGTAGTGTCTTTGAAGGCGTCATAAGCCCCTCAAATTTTCCTTTCGGGTGATAGTTCATTTGCATGTCTTCCCCCAATATAGGTGGTGGCAATAATTGTCTTTGGATCATGGGTTGGGATAAGTCATGGTGGACTTGAGCTTGTTGTGCGTGTGACTATGAATGTCATGTTAATTATTTTATATATTATCAATATTTGAAAATTACATGCATGATATTAACATCTTCAAACTATTTTTTTACTTATCATTTGGTTATTCTATACTGTAATCCAAAAGTGTTAATAAGTTTATAATGTAATACTCATCACCAAACTCCTTACGTATCCAAAGGTGTTAATAATCTTGGAATGTGATACTCATCACCAAACACTACTATATTAAAAAATATATATAGCAAGATTTATAAGGTGTGTACCTCCGCACATGTTACCTTTATGAGGAACAAAAGACATAATTGTCTTTGGATCATGAATTAGGATAGGCTTGATGAACTATTGGTTGGCCTTATTGCATGTGTAATTATGAATGTTATGACACTTTCTTCATGTCTTATCCAAAGTTTCAAGACAACATACATGATCATGACATTGTCATATTATCTCTTTGTTTATCATTTGATTATTTTCATTAGTATCCAAAGATGTTGGCAAGCACAACGCAATGCACATTATCAAACTCCCTGCTTTATTGTGACATATATATAATAAATTTAAAAAGATTACTTCTATGTGAAAGAATCATCTCACGCTTCAAATCTTGCTTTCATTATCATTGCAATAAGATATTTACAAAAGAAGATAACTAGATTCATTCCAATACTTCTATTTATGGAGAAAGGTGAACAAGACTCATCACTGAATAGTCACTAGAGTCGAGTCACTCATATGCATGATGAAGTTTTTATCGAGAAGCATGAATGCCAATGTGAAAATAAAAATTGAAACTTATGATCTTTACACCAATTTATATGTTGTGGGAAGAGGGTGATGTATGTGATATTTACATCTTTACACCAATTTAGGATCTTTGCACTCTTTTAAAGTGGCATGTATAATCCTCCTATATTTTCTTTTACACAAGGGTGAAAATGGGGGCATTAGTGCCCCCTCACCATTTGTCTATTACTAGTAGGCTAGTGCAATCATTTTACATGAGGCACATGATTTAAGTAAACTAACTATTGGAAGGACATGTCATTGTTGTTGAACATAAAAGACACTAGTGGTAAAACAAAGAGCAAATGAAATTGATATCTTATGCAATTCTGATTAATAGAAAATAATTCAACAAAGAGAGGACAACATTGCCCCCATTTAGAGGAGAGGAAAGAACACTATAATTTTCAGTTGTAAAAAAGACATTGATGCACCCACCTCATCACTCACTTGTTGGATCCATATCGTAGGAGAACGATTCATTTTTCATACATTAAGATGGGTGATATGTCATGACTAATCACATCTTTGATGAGGAGGGAGATTGTTATTCCCCCTCAAATATTTGAAATTCTATATCTTGTAACATAATAAAATCAACTTTAAAACAATGGAAAAGATTATATAGAAGATAATGTTGTTAAAAAATGTTTACTTTGATATCAAAGAATCAACTCATATTTTTTAGCTTAGAATGTGATACTCATTATCAAACTCCCTACTTTATTACTACATATGTATAGTAAGATTTATAAGGTGTGTACCTTTACACGTGTTGCCTAGAGGCAAAGGCCATAGCTGCTTTTGGACCATGGATTATGAAGCTTTGATAAATAGTTTGCTGACTTTATTATATGTGTTATTACGAATGTTATGACAATTTCTTCGTACGTTATCCAAAATTTGAAGACAACATACATGATCATGACATCTCCAAGTTATCACTTTGTCTATTATTTAGTTATTTTCTATAGTATTCAAAGATGTTGGCAAGCATGGGACAATGCTCATTAACAAACTCCCTACTTTATTGTGATATATATATATATATATACATATATATATATATATACATATATATATATACACATAAAATTCAAAAAGATTAGTTCTATACGAAAGACATATATATATAATTTAAAAAAATTACTTCTATACGAAAGAACCACTTCACACTTTGAATCTTGCTTTTATTATCTTCACAATAAGAGATCTTATAAAAAAAGATAAATAAATTTATTCCAATACACTATTTGTGAAGAAAGATGAATAAGACTCATTTTTTTGTCAATATTTGGGGTCTCACTCAATAGTCACTAGAAACAAGCCACTCATATGCATGTTGAAGTTTCTATCTAGAAGCATGAATGCCAATGTGCATATAAAAGTTGAGACTTCGGACACTTATACCAATTTACATGTGAAGGTATGAAAGAGGATGACGTCCTTACACTTTTTCTAAAGTGACATACGTGGGACACTATCGTCCCCTCGTAATTTCTTTTACACAAAGGAGAAAATGGGGGCATTGGTGCCCTTTCACTATTTGTCTGTTACTAGTAGGCTAGTGTACTTTATATGAGACATACGATTTACGTAAGCAACAACAATATACATGATCATGACATCTCCATGTTATCTCTTTGTCTATCATTTTATTAGTTTCTTTACTATTCAAAGATGTTGGCAAGTAATGACACAATACACATTATCAAACTCCTTACTTTATTGTGACATATATATAATAAATTTAAAAAGATTACTTCCACGCGAAAGAACCACCTCACACTTTGAATCTTGCTTTCATTATCATCACAATAGAATATTTACAAAAAAAAAGATAACTAGATCCATTCCAATACTTCTATTTATAGAGAAAGGTGAATAAGACTCCCCACTGAATAGTCACTAGAATCGAGTCAGTCATATGCATGATAAAGTTTTTATCGAGAAGCATGAATGTCAATGTGGATATAAAAGTTGAAACTTAGGATCTTTACACCAATTTATATGTGGTGGGGAAGAGGCTGATGTATATGATATTTACACCTTTACACCAATTTAGGATCTTTGCAATCAAGTGTCATGTATTGGATACTATAGTCCTCTCGTATTTTCTTTTATACAAGGGTGAAAATGGGGACATCAGTGCCCCATCACCATTTTTCTATTACTAGTGGGCTAGTTCAATTACTTTACATGAGGCATACGATTTAAGTAAACTAACGATTGGAAGGAGCATGTCATTGTTGTTGAACATAGATTACACTAGTTGTAAAAGAAAGTTAGGACAAATGAAATTGATATCTTATGAAATTCTTATTAATAAAAAATAATTCAATAAAGAGATGACAACATTGCCCCAATTTAAAAGAGGGGAAATAACACTATCATTTTCTGTTGTAAAAAAGACATTGATGCTCTCATCTCATCGCTCAATTGTTGAATCCATATCGTAGGAGAATGATTCATTTTTTCATAAATTAAGATTGTGATATGTCATGAATAATCACATTTGTGATGAGGAGGGAGATTGTTATTCCCCCCTCAAATATTTTAAGTTCTATATTTGGTAACATAATAAAAACAATTAAAATAATAAAAAAAAACTTGTATAGAAGATAATGTTGTTAAAAAGGGTTTACTTTGATGTCGAAAAATCAACTCATAATTTCAAGCTTAGATGTGATACTCATTACAAACTTTCTACTTTATTATGACATATATATAGTAAGATTTATAAGGTATGTACCTCCACACGTGTTGCCTTAGGGTAGAGGTCATAACTGCTTTTGGATCATGGATTAAGAAGTTTTGATAAATAATTTATTGGCTTTATTATATGTATTATTATGAATGTTATGACAATTTCTTCGTACCTTTATTAAAATTTGAAGACAACATACATGATCATGACATTTTCAAGTTATCACTTAGTCTATTATTTCGTTATTTTCCATAGTATTCAAAGATGCTAGCAAGCATAGGACAATGCTCATTATCAAACTCCTTGCTTTATTACGACACACAAACACACACAGATATATATATATATATATATATATATATATATATATATATATGT
>LTAE01000680.1:79772-104302 GCA_001647135.1 Pontederia paniculata
TATATATATATATATATATATATATATATAATTTAAGAAGATTACTTCCATACGAAAGAACCACTTCACACTTTGAATCTTGCTTTTATTATCATCACAATAAGAGATCTTATAAAAGAATATAACTAGATTCATTCCAATACTGTATCTGTGGAGAAAGATGAATAAGACTCATTTTTTTGTCAATATTTAAGGTCTCACTGAATAGTCATTAGAATCAAGCCACTCATATGTGTGTTGAAGTTTCTATCTAGAAGCATGAATGCCAATGTGAATATAAAAGTTGAAACTTCGGATCTTTATAGTAATTTATATGTGAAGGTGGGGGGAAGAGGACGTCCTTGCACTTTTTCTGAAGTGGCATATATGGGACGCTATCGTCCCCTCGTAATTTCTTTTACACAAAGGAGAAAATGGGGGCACTGGTGCCCCTCTCACTATTTGTCCGTTACTAGTAGGCTAGTGCACTTTATATAAGACATATGATTTATGTAAACTAGTGATTGGAAGGATCATGACATTGTTATTGAACCTAGATGACACTAGTTGTAAAAGAAAGGGAGTTGATATCTTATGCAATTCGGGTTAATACAAAACAATTTAAAGAAGAGAGGGCAATATTTCCCAATTTAAAGGAGAGGAATAATTTTCTGTTATAAAAAATGAGAATTGATGCTCCCACCTATTTTCACATGTTGGATTCATATAGTAAGAGAATTATTCATCTTTTTTTTTATACATCAAGGTGGTATATGCCATAATTAATCAACTTTGTGACGAGGAGGGAGATTGTTACTCCCCTTAAAATATTTTAAATTCTCCATCTTGTAACATAATAAAATCAACTTTGAAATAAAAGAAAAATTCTATAGAAAACAATGTTGATAAAAAGAGGTTTACTTTGATGTCGAAGAACCAACTCACACTTGAATTTTTTTTTTCATTGTTGCTTTCATTATCATCATAAAAGAAATCTTACAAGAGAGAAGATAGCTAGGTTCATTCCAAGACTCTAGTAATGATTATATTTGTATCATTTTACTTGAGAAAACATATTTTTCTATTTACGTAGAAAGGCGAATATGACTATCTTTTGTATGGACAACATTTGGGCTATCACGCAATAGTCACGATCAAGCCATATGTATGCATGAAGTTTCTATGGAAAACAAATGTCAATGTGGATAAGTGAAATCTTAGGATCTTCACATCAATTTAAGAAAGAGGGTGACATGCTTCACACTCTTATAAATTAGTGTGTGGAGCATTATTATTTTCTCTTATTTTCCTTATAGAAGGAGAAGATGGGTGGAGCGAATGGGGCAGGTGTGATCCCTCATCATTCGTCTATTATTAGTGATATGATGGAATCATTCTACATGAATCACAAGAGTTAAGCAAATTATATATCAGAGCATGCTATCATTGTCAAACCAAGATGATACAAGAAAATGAGGATAAGACAATTGATATCTTATGCAAGTAGAGTTAGATGCAAAACAAATTTACGAAAAATGGACAACATTACTCCATCTCATTGAGAGAAGAAATGTCAAACTTTTTTATTGTAAAAAAGGGGATTTTAATTTTCCATCTCATCGCTCACATGTTGTGTTTAAGTCCTAGAAGAGTGATTCATCTATACCAATGTCATGATGGCATTTCCCACTTAACTTGTCATGAGGATGAAAGTTGAGACCCCTCATATGTTTTAGATTTTGTATCTTGTAATATAGTAAATAAACTTTAAAATAGTAGAAAAAATATGTGGAAAGTATTGTTGTCAAAGTCGAATGGGGAGTTGACCCTTGCTAAGATACTTTCAATTTATGTCAGACCGGCCAAACCAAGTTAGCCAAACAGATGAACCAAATGATAACAAAATAATATAAAATATATTAAGACAAAGTACTTACTAATACATGTTTAGAAATATTAATAAAATTATATATCAACATAGAATAATAAGATAATAAATTGAAAAAATCATAAGTCAAATGTTAATAAGTTTTTAATTTAGTTTTAAATGTTATATAATATGTCATAGTAAGTTTTTAATTTAGTTTTAAATGCTATATAATATGTCATAACACAATTGTTTCACATAATTATTGATGTTTTCAAGCTTGTCAATATTGTAAACTAAATCAAGAGTATGAAAGTTCCACCTTAAAATGATTCAGAATGTGGCAAAATATGACGTTGCTGCTGCTCGACGCTGCCGCTGTTGCTCGACGATGTTGCCGCTGCCGCTGCTCGACGACGTCGTCGCTGCTGCTCGACGACGTCGCCGCTGCTGCTCGACGACGTCTCTGTTGTTGCTGCTGCTTCTTGACGACGCCTCGGCCGCTGCTCGACGCCGCCGCTCGCGTCCGCCCTCCCCATTGCAGACCGCCCGTGCCCGCTTCGTCCGTCGGTGCCCATGCGCCTTTGTGAACTTTTGTGTTCATAACTATGTTTCTTAACATTCATTATGAAAAAAAAGTTTCTTAACATTGATCTTATCATGCATTTTTTACTTATTTATGTATAAAAGAACAAAGCATGTCAAATGATGATATATGTATTTACATTATGTACTTTCTCAGAACTAATAATATGTACTTTCTCTAATATGAAAATTAAAAGCCCCCACTCTGTCATTTTTTTTTAGTTATGAAACAATACTAAGAGGTCCAAAGTTGTTAATTGAGCAACATTCTGTCGTGCAAAGTCTTCATTTTTTCCTTTATTTCAATTTGATATTTGTAAAGGTTTCAATTATAGGGGACTATCATCGCTGCTGCTCGATGCCTCTGCTGCTGTTGTTGCTGGACGACGCCTCCCAATTTCTCACAACGCCCGAGCAGCAACGCCCGACGTCTATTGTTTGATGTCACGTCTGTTGCCGCTGCCGAGATGACATCTGCTACCGCTGCCGAGACGTCTACTGCAGATGCCGAGACCTCTATTGTTTGCTGCCGAGACGTCTGCTGCCGCTGCCTAAATTGTAGAGACGCCCCATTGTCGATTGTCTGACTACCGAGAAGCCTTCCTCGATCACCTGTAAAAGAAAAATTCATGAGTATTGTAGAGAAGCCTTCGTCGACTGCCTGATTGTCGAGCAGCAGCAGAGGCGCTGTCGAGCAGCAGCGGCGGGGGCGTCATCGAGCAGCAGCGACGACGTTGTTAAGCAGCGACGACGTTGTCGAGTTGAGCAACGTCGTTCAGCGACGTGCGGCAGCGTCGTTGAGCAGCAGCGTTGACGTCGAGCAGCAGCGGCAGCGTCGAGCAGCAGCAGCGGTGGCATCGAGCATCAGCGGTGGCGGCTGCCCTAGATCACAGAGAGCACGTTGTGAGGAGAGAGAAGAAATTTTTCCTATTTGCTGAACCATGTGAGGACATTTTTCCCATTGAACCGGACTCTGACTTTTCGGCTCTTAGCACTCCAGCCGTAGATGCTTAATCCAACCGCTTGAGATCAATGAGACAAGTTGTCCCCTACTTAAGTCGGGGACATCACCATTAAACCGTAGTTAATTTGCTACATTTTATTGTGGCATCTTACATATGCTATGTGAAATAAAATTATGTATTGAAACCTTGACTACTATCGTAAACTATTAGGTTTTTTATTGATATATTAGTTGTAATGGTATTTAAGTGAACTAAAATGTAATGATGAGATTTAAAAGATGATTTGGTAGACCAGTTCCGAAAGTTGTTGGATGAAATATGAGAACTACAAAGATACTGTATTTATTTTGAAGTGCTTCGCTCCTTGAAGATTGAAGCCGAAAGTGGATAAAAATTAAGTTGAACTAAAAATTATGATGAACATTTTTTATTATATATATATATATATATATATGAGATTATAATTTATTATAAAAATAAAAAAAAATGATAAATAATATTAAGTTATAAATCTTATTTAATAAACACTAAATATTTTAATTAACAAATAAGGAGTTAATTTAACTTTATATTTAAATGATTGAGTTAACTAATAAAATAAAATTTCAACTTAAAATGAATTATTTAGATAATGGCAATTAAAAAGAAAATAATTTGTTGGAAAGAGAGGAGAGGCAAAAAGATAAAACAAAAATTAAAACTTAAAATAAAATAAATTATAAAGATAATAAAAAAATATTTGTGAGAGAGAGAAAAGAGAAAAAAAAATGAGAACTTCACGTCAAAAAGAAATGAGGAGGTCACACGTAGTAGCAGGTTTCATCATTTTGGTGGAATTAAAAGTTGAATCGGGTAACATGATACCCTTTTCCAACTTTTTAGTTTCATCTCGAAAATAACTTCAGGTCTTGTCATTTGGAAAAAAACTAATATAGACTAAGCACTCGCTCTAGCTTGGTTCCAATTGCCACACACTATCTTAGAATTTTGAAATAGTGATTATTCAATGAGGGCTGAAACTAAAAGGGACATTTTTATCATCCTAAGAGATACATTAGTATTTTTATTTTTTTTATCTTATACCAGAATATTTATTTTATATTGTTGATATATATTGATTATTTAAAATAAACATATTTGGAATAAACTCTACAAATTCACAAGAAGAAAAATTATTTTACTTAAACTCTTGATATTTATAAGCTTGAGTACTTTAGTGACCCTAGTACTACATTGGCAATAAATAACCATGGTCCTAGCTCTTCTGTTATCATTTTTTTTCATTATTTTTGTTGAACACAAGAGAACATTTAGATTGAACCGATAGGTCTAATGAAAGGGTCAACATGGTTTTTGACCAAGTTTAGCAGGTCCAAACTATTCCAATGATCTTTCTAATTTTAAGATGACTCATGAACCAGCCAAGAACTTAGGTCATGATTGAACCAAATTGGTCGGCAGGTTCACTTTTGAATTTTACAACATTAATGAAAATGGCAAAGTGTAAAAAACCTTTTAGGTGGTGTGAGAAATAGAAAGGTGGTTTGAAATGCTTTATACCTTAGGACAAGTTCTTGAGATTATAAACGTACTCTTGAAAGAATGTTAATGAAATTAACCCTAATATCCCCCCTTGCTCATACCTTAGAGGAGAATAATAGTCGTCAATATCCTAAAATCGATAGATATAACCATTGCATCTATACATTAAAATATTTGTAGGAAAAATCAAATCTCAAAATAATCTCGAGCTAGTTAATTAATAGAATAATTTGATACAAAATTCAAGAGTATAAGAGGAGCGCTGTATCACCTTATGTTTTCATTATCTTGCTTTTATTTTTTATCTTAAGTTAGCAAATCAACAAGGGAATTCTAACTATTATTTTTCTATGGTCGCGATTGATTCAAAACTTGTTCAACTTCATCAACTTTTTATTGTTAAAATAAATAGAAAATTGTTTGGCTCAATATTATTGAACCGATTAAATTATTTAGTCTTGTAGATTCTAACAACATTGTCAATAACGTTTTGCCATAGATAATCATCAACTTTGTCTTTTTCATATAGTCCCCATTACAATCATACTATCCAGATATTTTATCTTTTATCCGTATCATTGAATAGTACATAAATAATGGCACATCACCATAAAAAACTAAAATGATAGCATATATAAAATTAATATATTCAGAATAAATGAAAATAAAAATAGCATCGCCCCTAAATGATTGTGACAGAGTTGTTGCTTGTAATTTGCAAGTAAAGTGATGCCTTAATGGATGGAATGATGGATATGAACACTTACTCTAACTATAATTGCAATATCTATCTAGAATAGATTTTCGCTCATATGTTCCTTTTCATTCCGTATCAGGAAGGTGATGTTTTGAATGATTGACTAGAAGGAAGAGCCATATGACACAATTCTTTCCGATTGAGTTAAACGTTCCAAGTGCTTTCAATGTGAATGAAACTTATCTTTGGTTAGTCGCTTGAATCACTCATCAAGTGAACTATTTTCTTTTGTTTTCCAGTTGACGTGGGAAAACTTAAAATCAACTCTATCTATCATAGAAAGATCAAGAATTCATTGGCCATGCCCTTTTAGCTCGTGAAATTTCCATGTTGGGAGCTTCTCTTAATTACAGATCCATTAAAAGAACTAAGAAAATAAACAATGTTTCATTTTTTTAATGAGGTTAAGGAATATGTGGAGCAGATTCAGCTCCACATGTATGGACTGTCATCAGATTTATAATGAAGGACTCAGATATTTACCTTTATTTAAAATGAAGGACCTTATGTGTTGATTTGAACCGTTCATTATAGATCTAATGGCGGTCCATACATATGGAGTTGAATCTGCTTCATATATTCCTTATTCTCTTTTTTAATAAGTATGAACTGAATGTTCTGATCTTTTGATGACTCCCAAATTTTTTTCTTTCATAAGGCCTAACCTCGTTTATGTCACCGAAAAATGATCATTTGCGTTTATTATTTATTGATAACAAAAAACGAAGATGCATAAAACTGTATCATATAAATATAAGTTACATATATATAGTTATTATGTAATGATAAATTATATCAGCTAGCTTCTAATCATTTATAAATATCTGGCACAGTTTAATTGATTATCTCAGTTTGAAAATTTGAATATTCAAGAAATATCTATATTAATAAGATTGAGGGGAGCCACCCCTTTTTTTCTTTTGTATTATGCATATTTTTTAAATGTGTTACATTTTTAAATATTATTTTGTATTATATCTGTGTATTTGTTATTTATATTATTTTCATGGACATTGATAAGAAAATATTCTAATAAACAAAATCCATTATGCCCAAAAGTAAGACAATTGTGGATCATTTGACTATTTGCCATATCATCACAACTCATCCCTTTAATTTTTTTCTAACTCTATTAACTTTTTTTAATATTTTAAATATATAATTATTAAAAAGATGTTAAGAGAATAAAATTAAGAGGGAGATTTTTCTTTGCATAATTAAATTGTTTAGGTGTATTCCGTGTATAATTCATCGTTACATGAATTGCTATATCTCTTCATATTAGAATGAAGTTCAAGTGAAAAATGTCAATCAACCAATAAAAGCCTATTTGACTTAGCTAATGTTGATAAGCATTTTAAAAATTGAAAGAGTTACATGTTTGAATAAAAGTGATGATGATATCAATAAATAGTTGCAACATTTGTTAAAATAAAAATTAACTAAACTATCCTTAGAGTTAATTTAATTATATTAGAGAATTTAAAATAATTTTAATATTTTAATTTAATATTATATTTATAATATATAAACTTATTATGAAAAATAGTTTTAAAATGTTAATTTATTTATATTTTATAAAAAATGAAAGGAGCAAAATTAAGTTAAATAGAAAATGTGAAAGAAAAATATTATATGATAATAATATTCAAAGAATATGAGAAAAAAAGTAATATAGTTGATTAAAAAAATAAGTCAATAACTTTAAAAATAAGCAGAAGAATTTTTCTTTTTGTTTTGAACTTATAAATTATTACCTAAAAACTTATCAGTATAATTTTTCATTTATCAAATATAAAGATTTTTTAAAACCAATTTATAAGTAATTTTAAAAGCTAAACCAGACATCCCCAAAGAACCGACGATTAATACGAATCATTGGAATGATGCTACACCTACTAACCTACCTCAAAACTGTTATACAAGAAGAATTTGAACAAAGAAAAATTAATCACTTTTTCTTTATGAAAAATGTTCTTAGTGGACATAACCAAGGATACAAAAAGATGGATCCAATTCCGACCCAGCAATTTTTTTCGACTGATAACTTTTTGTATCGGGATGGTAAACTACATTATGCTTGTTAAATTTTTCAGCATTAAAATTGGATCCAAGAAACACACAGTAAGCCATTATAGATCTCCTCAAATGGATATGTTCTTAAAGAATCTGTGAGTGTAGCTGATTATTTGATTCTGTGAACACAAAGTTGTTTATCTGCTACAAATTTCGACAAAAACAAAAATTAAGAAAAGGGAACTCTTAGATTATACAGTAACTCAGATGATATATCAAAAACCAGAATTCCGTCATTAAATGCATCCTGAACCTCTAGATTATGTGTTTTAGGATGATAAAATAAGCACAAAAACCTATTGCCCTCTCGCACTCTTCTTATCAGGATATGTCTTTGCCAAAGAGCCCCGCTATTGCTCTCCCTGGATCGTCCTGCTTGATGAGAGATTCACCAACCAAAACCTAAGAAGATTGATCAATATTATCTCATCAGGTATATATGAATTCCTCATATTCATGCATCCAAACACAAAACTATACTTCATGTTCGGATAGCGATTTATTCATCAGCAAAGAGTGAAGACTTACTGCTCGAACCCCAGCATCATGAACATAACAAATGTCTTGAGGAGTAAAAAGTCCAGACTCTCCCACAACCTGATAAAACAACAGATTGCTCAGAGCCACAGAGAATTTTGCAGATGGCATCAATATACAAACAAATCTACCAGTGTAAGTTGTAGTTATAAGCATATATTCAACAGCACAGTCTAAATTGCAAGGTTGCATCAGTGAATCGAGTTTTTTTAGACTGAAATTAAACATTATGAATAAAATAAATAGCTTTGTCATGATTACATAGTGATGAAGATAAATGACAACGCAATTTATTTAAAAAGGGTAAAATATAATATTTTCTAAGTTCTATCTTACTTAAGCATAGTTACTTCACCATAAAAAAGCAAAATCCTTGCTTACAATAATGTCTCTTTGCCGAATAATATTTCCTCTGTCTCCCTCCAAAAGTTTTTTGGTGTTTGAAATATCAACTTCAAATGTTTCTGCAATGAACCAAAACGAAATTCAGTGCAGTTATATTTAGTACCATAATATGAAATTTGGCAATATTCATCTTGAGTTAACAACACATGATTATCTCGAGTAGTTCTTAAGTGCAGGTGCAAAATATTAACATTTATGATTTGAAGACGCGGCATTTTACAGAAAGATAAGGCTAAAATTGTTACTACAATGCACCCTTGACTAAATCAAGCAAAACAAATGCATACCTAAATTACGATTGTTGATACCAATAAGCTCTATACCGTCTATACCCAAAACTCTGTCCATTTCCTTCTCATCATGAACCTGAAAAGAAGCTGTCAGATGTATAAACCTAGACATATTAAGGCCATCCATGTAGAAATACGCTAAATTGAAATAAGAGAAAAACACTGCAATATGTGTATCAAAGAAAATAAAAGCACTCGTGCTGCAACTTTGTGAGGCTGAAGTGAAACTCATTTCATAGGTATTGATTTGAAGTTGAGTTGAAAAATGATATCAAATATGAAAAAAAGTTACATATGAATTATTGATCAGCACAAGGACCCTGCTTTGTGAGTTTGCAGTTACCTTGGTGAGTGGGAATTTAATAAGCATCTTGATAGACGTATTGAGGGAAGGTACAAACCTCTACTAGTGCTGTCAGACCAAGAAGCTTACAAATTTTGGTCAAGTACTTTATGTCCAGATCAGGTAGAACAGCAGCGATAAGTAAAATTGCATCTGCTCCCTTAGACCGAGCATAGTAAATTTGCCATGCATCAACTATGAACTCCTTACAAAGAAGAGGGCACTGCATTTTCTCACCGATTTAGAAGTCCATACTAACATGTTCCATATTAAGCAAGCAAGTGAAAACAAGTATATATGTGTAATACTTGAGCTCGAGTTACAAAAATAAGTTTCCAGAATAGAAACAGTAATAGTGATTACAGACCTTAATTCCAGCTCTGCGTATAGCCTCCAGATTCTCAAAGCTTCCCTGAAACAAGAGATGGAAAAAAAACCTTACATAATATAACAACTTCCACAATCAATAAATCTAATATAAGTCTTAATTATCTCACCTGGAAGTATTTCTCATCAGTCAAAACACTCATGCAAGCTGCTCCATTTTTCTCATATGCCATGGCGATTTGCACCTGCCTAGGATGTAACCATAAGTTAACCTTGCCTTTAAAATAAAGAAAACATGACAATAAGAAATTTGCTGTTCACTGGTAACGAGGCATGTTATGGTCATTGTATTCTAGGGTTTTCAAAAAACAATGAACTAGTGAAATATCTTCAAGGTAAAGTTATGCATATGCACAGCTGGACCACCATAATAATGCCATGATACATTTAGCTGCAGATAAAGATTAGGATGGAGTGAGTTGTCTTAATAATTATTTTTTAGTGATTAGGACAGAGAGGAGGAAGTATAGGACAGTTACGGATCTGGTAGCAAGTCATTGAGCACTTCCAAGTATTTTACAGATGTGATGAATGAACAAATTGCACCAAACCCAGGCCAAGATGGGACAAAAATAATGACCTAGATGGAAGAGTTTTTCTCGTGATGATATATTGAAGAGTTATGTTAGATTAAAATTGCTCATCAGATGTGGCAAGACTTTCCTAGATTAGCAAAGATCGTCAGAAACCATCATATAATTAACCAAATGCATGTCACTCAAATCTTGGATTTGCAAAAACACTAATGATCTCTTTGCATCACAGAAATGGTTGAATATCAAGGAATTAAAGAAAATGAATCCTAGTTGTTTAGTAACTAAGCAGAAATTCTGCATAATTATTGAATCAAATTCTTTGAAGTCTGAAAGACCACACCTGCAATAAGTCCTAGTAAAGTATATGTCGGTGTATAAATTCAAGAACATGAAAAAAGCAACAAAGTCTGAGAAGCCTACTTACTGGATCAAAATTCTCACGGAGCACCCCTCTACTTGGAGAAGCCTTTTTAACCTCTGCTATCAAAGCAGGCATACCAGTTCTCTGATATGATGCTTTCAGTGCTCCAACAAAATCCCTAACAGGCGGTGCATCCTCAATAGCTTTCTTCAATGAAGCTAAAGGCTTCCTCTCCCTCATCTGGACAACAAATAACATATAAAAACAAAAATTCATGCCTTACCACCAAAAGAAGTTTAATGAATTGATCTTCTGCTGAGAGCCCAGTAAAATGCCTGTGTAACTTCCAGGTCTTTATCCCATATTATTTTCTCCAGAATGTTCCTCGGAGTGTTCCCTTCATTCTCCAAGCGAAACTCAAAGGGCCCTACATAGTGCGTAGGAGGGCCGGTAGGGGGACGTCTGCGAATTCGTATCCCTTGTTTTGCAGCAACATCATCAATTGCATTTCCACTCTGCCGACCATCAGTGTTACTCAACTTTACAGTCTTTTCACTAGTCGAAGCTTCAGCAGGATATGCACCCTCCTTCAGAAAACATTCAGCATTGAGAAACATCAGTAATATCCAGATAGTAAAGACATAAAGAAACAATCTACAATGTCCAAATCAATTCTTGCAACTCAATTGAGCACTGCAAATACAAAGGCGACTAATCTGCAACAAACATCAACAACACACGAGATGCCATCTGAGAATGACAGGCAAGACATAATTACAACCCATTTGCTTGATAAAGAATTCCCCATATACATGCACTGTAATGCATACTGCACAACATAACTAGCCAAATTCCCATGCTCAATCAAAAGTTAAAAACTTTTCTTCTCTTTTTATTCAGATTTCACCACATTAACATTCGGTATCCTTCCATTTTCAATCTTTGTCAACCATCAAAGCTCTATAATCGGCCTTGAACCACATTTCCAAGGGCACAATGTAGTCAAAATCACAAACGAAGAGCTAACTTATGCCTAAGAAAATAAACAAACGATTGAAACAATGCTACAGACGAGCATCTTTAGGCAACTCACAGCGACGTCTTCAGCTCTGGCGCAACGCACAGGGCGCGGCTTCGGACGGCGATCCATCGAGACGCGACTGGAGCACGATTTGGGAGCAAATGAGGTCGACAGAGGAACCCTAAAATTGGGAGCGGTGCGGAGAGCGATGCCGTCCATGTTTGCTTTCTAACACGACGGGAAGAGGACGCATGGATCGATGGTTAATTGGCTAAAGCCAGTCTATCTCTTCGTAGAAGATGTGGGACCCACTTCTTGTCTACTCGAAAAGAGAAGTTAACCTCCCGTTGCCACTCGGGCGAGATTAGATGGTTAGGCTACTACTTGGAGAGTGTAACTAAATCGAGTTAGAATTTTCTGTATACAAAAAATAATTTATTGAGAGATCATATTCAGATATTTTATAAAATTAGTAATCTCAAATATTATGGGATCACAGTAAAAAAAATTAATTAATTCTGGATCACAATCGAAAAAAGGAAGTTGGCGAGTAGGGATGTTCACGGGTCGGGTTTGACCCGATTCGATTTCAAATTCGACTCAACTCGATGAATTTTGTTCGAATTGGGTTGAGTCGAATTGATGATAAATTAGTCATCGAATTTGATCCAACCTGATCTTCATTGGGTATGTTGGATCGGGTAAGATCATCGGTCTACCCGATTAATCTTTTTTATATATTTTTAATTATTTTTTATAATACTTAAAATTAATTATATTTTAAAAAGAAAGAAATATTTTTTTTCAATGGTTCGTAATAATTTTAAAGGATATAAATTATAAAATTTTAATATATTATAATTATAAAATAATATAAAATTCTTATTAAGAATAAGTTAATTTAAATTTAGTAAAAATATATAAAAGTTCGGGTCATCAGGTTGGGTCCGGTTGATCGGGTTCGAAAAATTGAAATCCATACCCGAGGTGATCGGTTATGATCAGGTCGATTTGGATTTGATCCGACCAACGATATGATTCGATCGCAATTGAGAATGAATCGGTTCGGATTGTCGGGTTCATAGGGTTGATCCGACCTGGTAAACACATCTATTGGCGAGTGTAACTCTTATAAAATGAGTTTTTTGGTTAATTAACTCCTATAAAATGTTTATGAAATTTTGCTCAAAAATTATTTCTACCCACTTAAAACTTCCTTTTAACTTATCTTTTTTTATAATCAAGTTCGATTGACACACTTAACTAACAAGAGTGTAATCTAAGAACGACAAAAGCTAGTAACCCCAGTTCGATTCCTGAAGTCGCTAATTTGATCAAAAAAATATTATTATGTTCTTTATCTCGACTCCGAAATAGTCATATACTAGTAGCTCTGGACACCAAGAGTCTCGAACGGGTATAAAAAAAATATCTTTTTTTATTCATCTAGAAAAAAATGATGACTAACAAAATTTGAGATGAAAATTTTGAATATGAGATTTTCCAACCAATGATTGATTTAAAATGTAATTTGTGATCAACGTACCAAAGATTGACTTGAACACACATTATACACCACAATTTACAATATGAAAATCAAGTAATCCAACTATAAGAGCCAAGGTTATTAAGATCGAGATCTAACGAAGGAGGATGGTAAGCTCGATGATCGAATAAGGATCGTTTGATTTTGTGAAAAATCTTATGAAGATAATAAAGATCTTACGAATTAGATCGTATGATCGGTAGGGGACTAAATGTAAGAATATCGTAAGATAGATTATAAAAAATGGAGATCTTGACAACCTTAACGACAGCCCCAAATTATAAATTTAACGTGGAGAAATGTGAAAAAGATGAAAATTTTGTTTTTCCTTTCCAATGATTATTTTTTTCGAATCAATTTTAGAATTGTCAGAGCTCGCAGTTCGAGTTCGCCATTCTTCATGTCCTTAACCTCCTCCGAAGAATCGTTTGGTTGCCACGAAATTATCTCTGAATTAGACTTTTGTAAGTCCAAAATCCTTATTCCAATGGACTATCTTAATTCAAGGTGGACCAAGAACACTATGTTCTCATTTTTTTCTTCGTTTTGACATTAAATGCAGTGGGACCGATCATCTCTTATTTGTTTGGCTTAGCTGATAAAATATAACTTATAAGTATACGTCTTCCTTTTGTAAAATTGTTCGTTTGAGTAAACAAGATGCATTTGCTTACAAATTATGTAGGATGTACGATCCCTCGCTCCCTCGTGCACAGATCTGTTGACAGCTTTCTTAAGGATATAGGATCCTCCCGGTTGGCTTGCTTTGGACTCAATATTTGCACTTCACTGTTGCCACTACCTTGGATGCTCAGCGAGGATAAATTATCAGAAAAGAAAGAATGGAAAATTGCTGAATGATAAAACATATACTAGACAGGTGAACATAGCCTGAAGTGTTAAAATATATGCAAGAAGTATTAGAATTGTTTATCATATTGGCCAAACAAAGGACACATTCAAATATGTAACTGAAAAAAAGGATACGTTCTAGAGTTAGCCCGCATTAAAGTACACATTGTACATAATTACCAAAAAATAAAACTGTACACTGTACGCATACAAAGTAGCATTTAGGATTCAAAAATGCTAACTAGATTAATTTGAGTGTGTTTGGATTGAGAGGAAAGAAGATAACGAAGAGAATTACCCTTGCCCGGATACTAAACTTTTTAAAGAAAAAAAGTTAACTTCTTTTCTCTTAAAAGATTTTACCCTCCATTATTCTTCCTCCCACTATCTTCTCTTTCCCTCTCTTCCCATTAACAGAACAGGAAAAAACCAGTCCTAGAGAATCTGTAAGCGATAATTTCCCAAGTACTTCCGCTGCTGGCTGAACTATACTGATGTTACAATCCTTCTTCAGTACATCAAGTGCATAGATAAACAGAGTGGATATTCAGGTACCTGTTAAATGTCAAACATTATCGCATGTGATTTTCAAGAGTTGAATTAGCCTCACAAATTAAACTGAATCAATAAACAAGACTGCAAATTATTGACTTCCTAAAAGGATACACTTATATTGACATAATTATATAAAGTACAGTTCCATAAATTGTACCAAAGTAAACTTTGCAGAAGGAGAAACTTCGTTCATCAACAGGAAAATTCCTAGTGAGGACAACAACTTCCAGCAACACTAAATAGTACTTAGATAAGCTTAATTCACAGAAATCTAAGATAAATTGTAGAGCTTTCTCGTCTGATTTGGGATGGTTGATTCCTGATTTGGATGTATTTTTGTTGGATGCCACAGCAACTATCTGAAGATTTAATAATACGACAGGTAATTTCTCAGTAGGAATAACATCAAATTAAGATCATCCTATCTTAATGAAAATTAGTTACTCACAGTCATGGTAATTTGAATGTTGTACAAACAAGACATGGACCCTAACACAAGATTATGTGTTCTGATTGAATCTAAAAGGATCTGTCCCAAATATGAGTATTTTTTATAGGGATAAGTTGTGTAATATCTGGGTCAACTTGCAAGACTATTAAATGATCCATCTGGCTCATTAAAGAGTTCTACTTCACAATGTCATGTAAAAGACCCATAACCTAACTGTGAACATGAATTGTCATGCCTAGCCAATTAAAATGGAGCAAAATATGTGTTGAAAACAAAAAAAAAGGGTCATCTAGCAAACTTGTTTATGTCAACAAGATACCTTCATGGCTAATAAATATTGACCTGGACTCATTACTTAAGATGTAATTCTTTAAAAAGTTTTCTTATTTTTTGAATGTAAGAGCGCAAATTCAAAATATTAACATTTGGACAAAACAAACCATTCAACTTTACACTGGAGCAGGAATAGTTAGGAAAGTAAGAAAAATGCTAGTCTCAAATTAGTGATGCCACAACATATTAATAACCAAATATCTTATTCTCGATCATCATTTTGTATTACGAAGATGAACTTTTCATTGCTTTCAGAACCGACAGAAACAATATCACATGGCCTTAGTTGTCTATCAGGAATAATTCTCTTTCTACATTAAACAAAGTGATAAGATAAAAATAAGTGCATTTCATTTCCCGTAATTGGCAGGAGATATGATTATTTTGTTATCCATATACTACTACTCGGTAGAAAGGTCAACCTCTGCAAATCGTCGGCTCATATTTGGCACGCCAACAACAAGTGGTAGCATATGTCATCATCTCTACAGGCCGACCATTGATTTGCAATGGGAAATTCTGAGGTCAGTTTGCACAGGACCCTGAAATCTCAATGGTCTGAGGTCATCACTCTGAAATTTTTCCCCAAATAGTCTGGAAATAATTTCGGATGTAGTAAATAGATTGCATCTGTTGGACCAATATTGGACCCAGGCACTGCTGAGCCTGCTTTTGCTTTGCATTTTCTTCTACTCCGGTAAGGACATTGTTGGACACATCAATGGTCCAATCTTTCATATCCTTCTGTGATAATGTCATAAATGCAGCATTAGGTCATCCTCTGAAACAAGACACTAGCAAAAGCATGGAAAATGAGAACATTCTATTTGATACTAAAGTGGAATGGTCGGCACCAACTGTCGATTGATTCAAATGGCTAACATAACTGGGTGAGAAGGTCTTATGATCAAATGAAGTTGTCACTGTAGAAAAGTATTTAAGCCAAACCAGATTAAATTTGGTACTTTGCAACAAAAAAACTGGAATGTTCGGCATCAGAGTTTGCAGGAGATCTATATCTTTAGCATCTAGAGATATATACTTGAACATACAATTCTAGATAAATCAGCTTAGCAACAAGTTTTTTTGTATGAATAAAGATACTTGATGGTGCTTCAACTAGCCACGGAGAAATTCATTGAGCAGGTTGATACAGTTCGAATATTATGGATCTGAGACATGACAAGCATTTGAGTATGATTTTAAATGCATGCATAGAAGGATTTAAGTGACATCCACATGATCTACTAAAATAGTATCACTGTTTGATGAAGTAGCCCACCATGCTTACTGGGCCGCCTGTTCTAATTTGTGCATTTGGACGTGCGAGATTGGATTCAAAATGGCGTCCTGGGCCTAATTTCTTGTATGTCATCCCTCTCTTACCGTGTCAGCATCCTTACAGTCCCTTGACCAGGAGGTGCCATTTCTATTTTCCGTTCCAACCTCTCTGGGCTTTAGACTCATCATACAACATAGAAAAATGCAGCAGAACAGTCACATCAAACTCATTGCAGGTAACTTTTTCATATGAATCCATAAAACGAAAAATGCCTATCACAAGAGACTAGAGGGTCGTTGTCATGAAGAGAAGTTACCAGAAAATTCTAAGAACAAGAACATTATGTAGTTTCCAAAAAATAGTCAGAAATTTAACCAGATATAAGTGTTGACAGTTTTATTCAACTACAGTAGCATAAGTTCAGGAGAAGCTTTCACATGCATCGAAACTATGTCTGAAATATATCTTCATAATAATGAGTTCAGTTGACAAGATACTAACAGATATTTCATTTGATGTTCTATTGAAAGGCATCTAAGACAGAATGCACATGTATATCTTCAGGGCAGTAAGTCAGAACCATAATGTGTTATCTCCAACTTCAAATCATATAAGCAGAGTGCAGAAAAGAAGGCCATGATCCTGAAACAAAAGTTGACCATAACTGATCAAATAAAAAATTCCCCTTGGAGTCCATATCAATCGGAAGAACGTTATTGACTTCCTTAACAATGTTTTGATACATCGATGACAAACAAATATCAATTGGAAGACAGATCTCAAAAGTTCCTAACCATTATTGGACTCTTTGCAAGGCAAAGTCTCATGTGTGATTAAAACGAACAGGTAGCACGCATTGCCTGCCAAGAAAGAACATAAATTTACGTTTTCTTTCTCGTTTACTTCGTCCACATCAGAATAGCACGGGAAGCTAAGCTGCTGCACTAACCTACGTACTCATGGAAACGAGTGTGCCATTGACAAGTTTCACAGAACTTGTTAATCGTATACATTTTAAAAAGGAACCTTACCATCACGAGGACCTCGGCGAAGAGGGCCACAGCGACGGCGGTGATGACCATGGGCAGGGTGTCCGCGTCGACCCACGCTGCGGACTCCGGCACCTGGACGAAAAATTCGTCCTTGGCCGGGTCTCGCCGCTGGCGACGCTTCCTCATCCGCTCGACGATTTGCTCTCGAAGGAGAGTTCCCGGCGCTTCACGGCCCAAGGAGGTGGCGGCAAATAGGAGAAGCATCCTCGCCGATCTCCCGACGACAAAAAAAAAAAGCAATTGAAACGATATCAATTGAAGCAATTGCGAAGGCAGTTGGATGCAATTTTCCTAATTCGGCCGGCAATGAAGCCCAAAATAACAAAAGATAACGGACATGTGAAGTTAAAGGATGAAGAATTCTTTTTATCTTCTTTACTAAAATGTGTGCGCGCATACGCGGTTATTTCCATTTATTACTTTCCAAATATCATAAATTTTTAGATCTATTCTTAAATTATAAAATCGAGCGCACATACATCCAATTTTTTTAAAATTAATCAAATTTTATCTATTAATCTAGTTTTATATTTTTAAATTATTTTAATTTATTAAATTATTATTTTATTCTTTTTTTAGAAATGACACTTTCTCTTCCTTTCTCTCTCGCTTGTCTCTCTACTTCTCTCCTCCTATTTCTCTCTCAATTTTTTTCTCCTCTCCGCTTTCTCTATCTTCATTCATCTTTCTTTCTCTCTCTCTCCTCTTCTGCGCAAGCGACATCTCGCTTGTGCGCACAGACGAGCAAGGAAGCTAACCTATGTGCGCATGTGAACATGCAAGCTCGCTTGTGCACGCAGACGAGCATGCAAGCTCACCTACGCGTGCCTCTCTCTCCTCTCCTCTCCTCTTTCTCTCTCTTCTCGTCTATATGCGCATGTGAGCTTGCAACTCGCTACGCGTGCAGGCGAGGAGAGAGAAAAAGATGAGAGGAGAGAGAGTAGAGAGTAGAGAGATAGATAAGAAAAAGTCTAGCGAGAGAATGTCTAGCAAGAGATGAGAGAGAAAGAGAGAAAATATATTTCTAAAAGAGGGTTTAATAAATTAAAAAAAATTGAAAATTAGATTAATGGATGAAAATTTGTCAATCGAAAAAAGTTTAATCCGTCCGATTTTATAATTTAAAGATAGATCTAAAATTTCAAATTTTACGATAGTTCGAGATAGTAAATAAAAATAATTTAAATATTAATATTGCTCGCGGATCTGCATTAATAAGACTATTATAATTTACACCCTGCACGCTCTTTGTCCACGTGTGTATATATATGGGGACAGTATTATACGGCACACACTGAGCTGTACAGCTGCCATTCTCATCCCTTTGATTAAAACGAAGGCCTCATTTGCTCTCATTCGTCTCCCCTCTTTTGTCTATTCCTTGCTCTCTCATCTACCCACCTTCTTCCGTTCATACTCTATATATTTATGCACAAAACTTATGGAATAATTGTACTCTCAACAACAAAAGAAATCAAATTAGTTTACGTTTACACGAAGATTTTAATTCATGTTCTCAACTTTTAGTTTGATCAGAAAATTAATTTTGATTCAGGAGCTTCTCATAATTCAAGGTGATGCAACAAGAGTACTGATCTTTGTAAAGTCGATGTCAGATAGTGATGGAAAATAAGTTGCACCTGATTTAAATTTTAAATGTGCGCATGTCATGCACTAACACTAGCACAGATGTTAATAATTGCCAAAGCAACACAGTAGAGAAACCTGGTCATACTTCAACCTGTAAATGTTTCTCAGGGAAGCTTCTGTGACATTTCTGCATATCCAATTTGAATCTCTCACTTGAGATATATGTAAGAAAAAATTCTATATCCTCCTACTTCATCCTCCTAATAATCCTCCTAATACTCACATGATAAAAATGCTCCATAAAGTTAATTTATTTACAATGGATGCCATTGTGAGATATTAGGAGGATAATTAGGCTAAAGTTTAGGAGGATATAGCAAAGCTCTGTATGTAATGCAGCCATAAACATTTTGGGATCATTAGCCATCATGATAGGATCAATGTCTTGGTCTACAGCAAAGAACAAATTAATTGGTGACCAAACATTTCATTCATTTCTTCAAATTTAGTCTGGTTTACTTGATATAAGTTGTTCATATTAAGCTTAAGCTTGATAGTGGCTTTCTTTTCTTCTCGTGTCATGAACATTTATGTGCTTCTGTTAGTAGGTGAATGCCTTCTGTACCAGCATAAGATGACAACATCAAATCAAAATTATTTGATAAGTTTTTGCACAGAACATTAACTGAGATAACCAAAAGTTCATCTGTTGGGGATTCTTTAAGAGGGAAAAATGCAGCTGGAAAGATAATTTAGTAACAACAGATGCAGATTTTGGCTCTAAGATAAACTACAGCTGCCACCTTGAGGTATTGAAAAATTCTACAACCTCAAATGATACAAAAGTATGGTGCAGCTGAATCACTAGAAGAAATCAAATTCTAGATAATTATCAGAACCCTTCTGGTTGATAGCAGGCACAACCTTTTCACTTGTTGATGCCAAGTGCCTCGCAAGTCTATCGATCTCCACAGGTTTTGGAATCTCAGGGGGACTGGCACACCGTATCAGAGCCCAGTTTACTCCCTCAAAAAATGGATGCTGCTTTATCTCTGTCGCCCCACGCTTATAAGCAAGACGATGCTGTGGATCTTTCACCAGCAGTCCCCTGATCAGGTCCCTGGCGGAGAAGCTAACTACAGGAGACTCAGGGAACCTCAATGGCTGGCCAACAACATTAAACAGTGTGGCCCTGTTGCCTGACCCCTTGAATGGGGTCTTTCCAAACAAAAGTTCATACAAGAAGATCCCAAAGGTCCACCAATCCACAGCACTTCCATGACCCTCACCCTTAATTATCTCTGGGGCCAAATACTCATGGGTACCGACGAAAGACATTGAACGCGCATCAGTAGGCTCTGCAATGAGCTCAGGCAATGGACTGACCTGGTTGCCAATCTCAGGTTTTGGTTTTCGCTCCTTCTTAGACTTGGAGGAGAAAAAACGAGGACCAAAGCACGTAGTTGGCGCCGCACAAGAAGGTTGGATGCAGGATGGCTCGATACAAGCAGGCTGAACACAGTAAACTGCATTATTCCGCCGCAATGATTCTGATTCTGGGTTGGAGGACTTTATCAAAGTGGGTCTTACTGCACAGCGAAGAGAGAGATCAAAATCGGAAAGCATAATGTGGCCATCCTCCCTAACAAGCACATTTTCTGGCTTGAGGTCACGGTATATTATGCCAAGCATATGGAGGTATTCCAAGGCCAGGAGAACCTCTGCTACATAAAACCTGCATTTCAGAATAGCAATAGAAACAATGAGTGCCAAGCAGATGATTGGATTCATCTTTTCAAGTAATGATCTGCCTGCTAGGGTGACATTAAGTGGTGCTAGTCCTCAAAGACTTCATTAACATGACAAGGGGAATATAAATTTATTGATATCAATTTGGTTATCAAAAGCAACAACAAAATTAGCTTCACCAAATATGTACTCGTGATTGCTAAAGTTATAAAGTTGCATGAAAAGCCTGAAGTTGCAAGATTCTCCCTTCTCAGTCTCTTCCAATCTCCTAGAACCAGTCATGTGTTGCTAAGGTAATAATGAACCTCAGCTTTGGGTCAGTAAACTAAATATTAACTGTGGTACAATTTAAGTAAGGCATCTTTGTGTTTGACTAGCTTTATAAATTACTGTAATAATATTCGTTAGGCCAAAAAATAAGTATGCTTGTCATAAAGTAACTTGATTATTCATGGTTGAGACACAGCAGATCCTAAGTGGAAAAAGTTCTATTACAATCTACAGATGGTTTAAATAACTAGCATAACTCAGATTGTTGACCATGCTAAGAATTATTTTCCTATATCATGTCCCGTGACAACAAAAAAAAAAAAGTTGGACGCTCCATGACAGCACACAAAGCAGTCACGAATGTCTAGTTCCTCGCACGAAAAGGTCAAATCATGCATATATAAAGTACTGCAGCATTATTACATATCAAGGAGCTTCACCATCATAATCTTATTTATAGTGTCATTGTTTTCATTAGCCATATAATGAAGTGTGGCAATTATTTTAAGTGAGAGTAGGCCATCAGTCAATAAATAGATTACCTTAATGCACTCTTTCCCCTTATTTTCATGTAAGAGGTTATTAAACAGTCAACAAATATTTTCAGCAACTAATAACCACAAAATGTTTGTTTGACCATTTAAGTGCAATTCCATAATCTAGAACAGGGTTTCTACCACATAAATTCAGAACTGTAACAGACACCTGAGAAGCAAAAAATACAAGCACAAAAAAATCAGGTGGCAGTATGTCTGAATGTTACAAAATATTAGATAATGCAATGTTGTATGAAAAAAAGGAAAAAGAATTTCCAAACCCTTATGCATGTCTTACAGTATATTTTTTCCTTAACCTCAAAATGATTCAAAATTTGAAAGCATTAAGTTACAAGAAGCATAAAACTTATGACCATAAAACGACATGGAGGTATAGAATCTGTATAAAAATGAGTGATCTTTTATGAATCTATCTAACAAGAAAATGCATTAATCGAAGGAAAGGACATATAAGACCTACTTCACAGCTTGTTCTGAGAAATATTTGCCAGGTTGCCTCTGACGAAGCATGTGCAGATCTCCTCCTGGACAGAACTCCATCACTAAGCATGAGAATTTATCAGTCTCAAAGTGGGTATAGAGTGTTGGAAGGAATGGATGATCTAGGGATTGCAAAATCTCCCTTTCTGTTTGAGCTCTAAGAAGCTTCTTACGGCTAGCCAGTGATGCCTTGTCCATGACCTTCATTGCAAAGTTGCATTTTGTTCCACTTAACTCTGACAGATAAACACTACCAATATCACCACATCCTAACCTCTTCAACAACTTAAAATGACTTAGGCCCAAAACTCCATCTCGAGAACGTATCATTTGGATGGCTTCCCATTTTGAATCATTTGCTTTGTGTGGTTTTGTAATGCTGCTACTTAAGCTGCTACATGAGCTTTCATCACTTATGCCACTGCTTGTACTGGGCCTGCAGATACTACTTTTTCCACTTTCAATAAATTCTGCTCGTTCACTAGTCTTAGCACTACCACTAGTTTTTGTTAGACTACTAGCTCCATCACTAACTTTAGCGGATGCTAAACTATCATTTGCAATCTTTTCAGATGTCTTCTTTTCTTGATGTCCGACAATTTTTAAGTCGGCTATCCCATTCAAACTTGTCGACTCTTCACCTTGATTCGGTTGTTTCTGAGTACCACTGGAGGAACGGAGGTCATTTGATTCTGAAGCAACAACAACTGTCTCTGAGGGAACTTTCTCCGCTACAGAATCAACAGAGCCCTTTTTCTGGTGATTTAGTTTTTTATCCTCCGATCCAATAAGTACAACACGCTCTGATGTGCTATGATTTACAGTAGCCAAACTTTTGGTGGTTTCAATATCTGATATGCTCGACTTTGTATTATCTGAGGGCTTATGAGAACTTGTCTCTGTTATTTGGCTCCCTGGATGTTTTAGTTGTTGCTCAGAGCTGGTTTGTATGCTAATCTTTGAAGCCATGAGGTTATTTCTGTATTTGTGCATCTAACAGAAAATAATCATTATTAACTTGTTCCATTTGTGCAGTAATATATGTAGCTTAATCCACATTCTCCATAATCACAGATCTATTGCAAAAGAGGTCGCACACTGCAATCACAGGTTATGTAGAAGTCACCAAGTGATCAAGATATAGCATACATGAACAAATTTTGGATTTGAATCAATTTTGAACATGGAAAGAGGATGTTATCAAAAGAGATCAGGTGAAATATGCCTTCAAAGTCATGAAATTAACGAGGAAAAACCATGAACTAATGAAAAAGGCAGCAAGCCATAAAATCAAGGTCATTCAAAGATTTGTAGTTTCAACTAAGTATCCAATCAATACCATTATGCAGAACACAATGTACCATGGCCAAGAACGCTGAGTGATCAGATCCATCTATCAATCAACCTCAATGGACTAATCATTTACCAGCAAGTTGAAGGTAAGACGATTACAGGAGATATATATAGATACCACAATAACATCATAGAAAAGAAACCAAAATACCTTCATGACATAAGCCAAGTAACCAAATACCAGGAGAACACATAAAGATGCAAACTTTTAATCAAATACCTAGGTAACATATAAAGATGCGAACTTTCCGCAACAGGGGAGAGTGGTGGACCATAAACCCAAAATAAAAATAGAAACTTTTTCAAGTATCAAATGGCTGGATGCAGCCTGGATTAGTGCTTCAGCATCTCCACAGAATGCCAAAATCTCATCGACCTTGAAACCGGAAAAAGATACGGGAACATGTGGGCGCCGTGAATCAATAACCGGAGATTTCGACAGAAACACCAAGATGCGATCTTTCTGAATCGTAAGCTTCAAACAAACTCCAGAAAGGAAGAAGAAAGATCTTTTGCTCCCCCATTTAAAGGACAAACAATTATACGCAGACAGTGAAACAGGTCAATAGATCCCAGTCCTAACCGGCAGTACATTTAAGACAGGTATCAAATCCAAGGCCAAACACCAACGACGACCAAAGCTCAAGAACGCAAATCAATCCAAGAAAAAAAACACACAAAGGGGCCTCTAACAAAAGAGAAAAAACAGTAGAAGTAAATGAATGTGCAGAATCCCACATCTGATATTGCGAAGAAGACAGAGAGAGAGAGAGAGAGAGAGAGAGAGAGAGAGAGAGAGAGAGAGAGAG
>LTAE01000681.1:0-11271 GCA_001647135.1 Pontederia paniculata
TTTCCATGGATTTCGTGACTTTCCTTCCTAATTCTAATGTATTTATAGTGATATTGGTAATCATTGATCACCTTATCAAATATTGTCATTCTTGGGTGCTGCCCACACATTATAATGTCCATAAGGTGGTCAGACTATTTGTGGATGTGGTAGTCAAATTACATGGTTTTCCAAGGACTATCGTATTTGATCGAGATGTTATTTTCCTATGTTCATTTTGGAAAGAACTTTTTCGTCTCAGTGAAATGAAGTTATGCATGAGGTCAGCTTATCATCCTCAAACAGATGGCCAAACTGAGGTCATTAATAGATGCATGCAACAATATCTAAGGTGTTTTGCTATGGATAAACCAACTACATGGTTTCGATATCTACCATGGGCTGAATATTCCTACAATACTTCATCATTCTAGTTCCTTATTGACACCATTTGAAGCTGTGTATGGAAGGAAACCTCCTATAATTCCTGCTTACACTAAAAGTCAGTCTCAGGTGGAGGCTGTCGATTTAGAGCTATTGGATAGGGACGAGGTATTGAGACGATTGAAACTCAACTTATGTCGAGCTCAACAGAGAATGAAAACATTGACTGATTTACATAGGATTGACAGAGAATTTGCAGTTGGAGACTTGGTTTTTTTTCCAAATTACAACCTTATAAGCATACATCTCTGGTTCAGAAAGGACTGCATAAGTTATCACCTAAGTTTTTTGGTCCTTTTTCAATTCGAAAACAGATAGAATCAGTTGCTTATGAGTTAGAATTGCCCTCTAATTCTAAAATCCATCCCGTGTTTCACGTATCGAAACTTAAGAAATCTCATGGCATGGATACTATTGGAGTACCATTACCTGAACTATCTAATGACCATGGTCCTATTGTTTTGCCTGTTTCTACTATTACTACACGAGTTCAGAAATGGCATGGCCGTTTTTATCCTCAAGTGTTGGTCCAGTGGTCAGGAAAAGACCCTACAGACGCAACTTGGAGGATCTTAAGTGGATTCAAACTACTTTTCATAATTTAAACATCAAGGACGATGTTATTTCTTTATCGGGGGAGGAAAATGTTGTCTCAGAAGTTAAAATCTACAGAAAAGGGAGCAAGTAAGTTTGCAAAAAAGAAAGCAAAGACAGGAGGAAGGAGATTAGAAGACAAACATCCAAAAGAGGAGCAAGAAACGCAGGAAGCAGAAGAAATATCAGAAGCAACAGAAGCACAAGAAGCAGTAATAGTTATAGGAGCAACATTAGAAGAAGCAACACAAGAGGAAGAAGAGACGCAACAAAAGCAAAACAGCAAAATGGCTACAACAACACAAGAAGAAGAAGAGCAGCAAAACAGTGAAGAAGACAGAGGCGACCAGCAAAGCGGCGAAGAAAACAGAGGCGAGGAAGAAAACAGAGAAGTTAAGGCAGAAGAAGCATGTAAAAGGTGTCGAAGAAAGCCAAAGTTTTTTAGTGATTTCGTGATGTAAAACAAAGAAGACGTAGCATATAAAAGGAGAAGAAGTGTAATGAGAACTTATCTGAACACTTTGGAAATAAAGCACCCTTGCGGGTTGAGGAGTCGGCGGGAGCTCGAAATCCTTATGGTGCTTTCCCTTTGAATCTTCATATCCTTTCCTTTTTCCATCTCCAGAGATCTCGCATCCTCAAGCTCTATGCCTTACTACTTTCGATGTCACCGATTACGGTCACGCATCTCTGAAGTAATCGCTCCATCGCCAGTTCGCCGCGCATCCAAATCGTCGAACCCTAATCTTCACAACACCAGAGGAGAAGTGAACGAGCAGTGAGAGAAAAACACAGCTCCCTTTTTATATTTTCGGAGGCGGAATCCACGTGGAGCAATCTTGATTGAAGAGAAGGCGTATGGGCTGTCGAAAGATTGGGCTTCTATAGTAAAATTTCTATAGTATCATTTCCTATTTTACAAGAATTAATTCAAGGCTACATAAACTAGTGCAACACGCACCCCTAGGAGCATAAGGTCACGAATATGAATATGAATATGAATATGGATATGAATATTGTTTGGAATTGGCATGATTTGAAACTTGTCATTCTAGGGAACTAATATCCCATACGCACAAAAACTGATCTTAGCAAAACCACCAATCCTTTTTTTTATATATTTTTGTTGTTTTAATCTTAAGTATTATTTATATAAAGGTCACTCTTAAATTATTTCAAGCCACACTAGAATGGGATATCTATATTTTATACTTTATATATATAAGTATATATATATATATATATACTGTTACTATCATTGTTTATTATCTCTTTTTAAAAATATGTATATCACTTTATCCTAACAATATATTGAACTAACTAAGTTACTTTTGTTTAGAATTCTTTAAAACATAAATATTATTTTCTTATTTTCCATTTTTTCTATGACAAATATTGTGAAAATAGTAATAAACTAAAACTTCAAGATTTATTAAGTCAATTGTCTCATGCCTCTGTTTTTAAAATTTTCCCCAGAAAATTATAACTTGGAAAATAATATAAATTTAATTTAATTTTTAAAATATCTAAGATGATTTTATTGGAATTTCAAGGTTTGTTAATTTATTTTAATTAGGACTTTTCCGAAGTAATAACTATTCTTATTTTTTATTTTTCCAATGACTTATGATCCTTTTAAAATATTTTTAGGTATTAACTAATAAATATTTAAAAAAAAACTTGTGGAGCCGCCTTGTGGTATTATATGTCATCCCGATTGAAAATAAAAATTATTTTAAAATAGTTCTAAAATAAATTAAAAAAAATCTAATCATTATAATTATTGGGACTATATTTCTTGAATCCTCGAAAACAGAAAAAAAGTATATTATTAAATTTTAATATCTAATTGTTTTTCTCTAAAAGTAAGATAATAATAAATATTTTTAAAGGAGTTATAATTCACGTAAAACAGTTTATCTATGTATGTGTATCTATATGATAAGAAAATTAAAATTATTTTAAAATAGTTCTGATCCAAATAAATTAAAAAAAATCATTATTGTTATTGTTGAAGTTACTTTCCCCATGTGAAAAAATAAGAAAATAATAATTACACTAGAAAAGCTTAACTCAAAGTAAATTAAAAACTATAATTCTAATTTATTATTAGTTTTGAGATTATATTTCCTGAAAACTTCAAAAAGAAGTATTTATAAAAGTCTAAAATCTAATTATTTTTTCCTGAAAATAATATGATAATAATAAATATTTTTGAAGAGTCTTATTCAAGTAAAAAATAATATTTATTTTAAAAGTTTACTAAGGCCCTGTTTGGATGCATTGGAAAAATAAAATAAAATCACAGTAATAAAAAAAATCAAAGTATTTCTTGAAAACGTTGTAAAATATTATAAAGTGGTGTTTGGATAGTATTTTTAAAGTATATTTTTTATACGTTTTAGCTCTATACAAGTTAAAACGTTGTAAAATAATTATTAGTCTCTACCTCCGTTTTTTTTTCTGCCCTTTGTTCACACGTCATGACATATATTGTACGTTAGAATAATTATTACATTTTTCACGTTGAACTTTTTCTTCTTACATATTAATTTCTTTTGTCATTATTAATTTTTCTGTTTATAATTTGCTATGATAATTATAATATTTTTTTATATAATCATATAAAATAATAAATCAGAAAAATATGTAAAACAAATATATAATACAATGCTTTTTTTTAATTTTCTAGTGTTCTTTATTATGTTACATCAATTTTATCTCGATATACAATAAACTGTATGTAATAATTATATATTTATTATTTCATAAAAAAATTCAAATCTGTTATAACGATATATTAAATTATAACAGTATAATTATGTAAAATATTCTTTTCATAATTCAATGTATTTGAATGTGCATCCGACACCTTATTATATATTTTTACTTTAAATTTATTATACATCGTAAATCAATTTTCAAAATATACTTTACATCGTTTTAAAATACTTTATAATTGTTTTACAAATTACCCAAACACGAGCGACCACCACGTGTCCCACCTCCAACCGCCTGCCCACGCGTCGCCACGCGCAGCGGGCCGAGTTCGCGTCGCCCGGACGGTACGCAAAAGTCCCGCGGCGTTCCCCCTCCACCCGCCGTCCTCAGACTCTTCTCCTTTTTTACTCCCTCCGCCTTCACAGCGGCGTTCCATCGAGCAACTGATGGAGTGCCGAACGGCTCCCGCGATGCAATCGCGGCAGCTCGAGGAGGCGTCGGCGCCGCCGTCGCCCTTGGTGCACAACCAGGTTCGGAGACTGCGGGAGGAGCACATGAGGATGATTGAGGACGCGATCGGCGAAGGGCTCCTCGGCGCTGCCGCCACCGCCGGAAGGAGCCACCCGGTGCTGCTCATGGTCCCGGCGCTCTCCCCGACGCGATCGCCGCTCGGGTGCAGGAGTTCTTCTTCTTCTTCGTCTTCTACTCCGCTTGGATCGTCGACGTCGATTGGCTTTGATGTCAAATAGGTCCGTGATGTCTCTTTCTTGTGTTCTCCAATTCATCTCTCCTCATCTTTTAATCAGTTTGTGTACTTGGCAATCTTCTGTGGGTAAATAATTTTAGCAGATCAAAGTTTACTTATGATGATTAATGGATATTATTTCTGATGCGCTTGTGATGTCTACCAAATAAGGATTCTTATCCTCATTGATCATTATAAGGCACGAAAAGGGCAACAAAAAAATTAGGACACAATGGACACAAACGGTTTCTGTTCCCAAATTGTCAAAATTGCAAGGTTGAATGTCGGATTGAATGACGAGAAAATTCGAGTCTTTGTAATTCCAAATCATTTTTTGTGGCCAAATCATTTAAAATAAGAGGTTAAGTGTGTGGAGCTAGACCTGATGTACAGCACATTTTTCTCTTAAAATAATGTTTCTTAGAAAAAGCTATCTGCTTTCGGAAGTTCATCTTGTGGCATGGATACTTCTGTTGGTCAGCTTTTGAAATATCTTATTTTCTTTCCTATTTCTCAGTCATCAGCTAATTAGATTGTATTCAACTACTTGAATCATCAGTCAAATAGTAGGAACAAAGGGTAAACGAGTGGAATCAAATGTGGCGCCTCACCTGGATTTTATTGTTTTCTATAAGTTAGCAACGAAACAGTAATCGTATCAGGGTCAGTAATCAAATCCCAAAAAGTAATAGAGTTGACGTATTTGTGAACAGTAACCTGAATATCTAATCCAATTAGTTTTGGGGATTTGATTACTGTTCCACAGTAATGTGAGCTTCCAATTAACAAATCTAAAGCTTGCTTTGGTCCCTGTTATTGGTGTGCAACCCTGCAATTTGTCATTTCTGTATTCCTGTCAATCTCTATCTCTGGTTCTCTACTCATGCAACTATTTGTGATTTAATCTTCCAACTGTATGTTGTATGTACATGTAATGACTTGCAAGTTTATACATATTATAACATATACAATGCTTCACATTATTGCTGTGGAGCATCTGGATGTGCAGGTCCTGTGATCTCTTTACGGCTTCATGGATCGAGTAAATATACACCTATTACAGCTGAGGTTTAGGATATCTCGTATGTTTTCATTTCGTATACTCTTCTACTTCTTTTAACAATTAAAACTCTTGGAGGCAGGTTTAAAGATTTTGTAGATAAGTTGTGTTCTCTCTTTCTTTTTTGTGTAAATAATAGTAGGAATGGATACTATGATCTTCTTGTGTCTTTTTAAGGTAGATGAAAAAGTTAGAATGCTGAACATGATGCAGAAATTGAAATACATCTTTGTTGCACCGTGCAGAAATGTGCTTAAACCACAGGGGTCTGTTCATCATTTCCTTTCTCTCTGGGGTCATGGCACAAAATATTAAGCAGAAATTGATTCTAAGCTACTCCAAAATCTAATTAAGCCCCTTTCTGGGCTCTCGTACCTCTTGGATGATGTTGCCAAGATAATATGTTAGATTATGTTTTATGCCTTCTAGCGTGATTGTATTTTTTTAAATTGTTCGAGAGCCAATTAATTCGACGGCAACATTAAACATTTACCTCTTTCCGAATAAGTCAACTGAGCCAATTTCAGGTGGTATTCTTGTTGGCATCATGTACCTTTTCGACCCAAAGCCCATCTTCGCCTCTCCATGTAGATGCATAGGGACATTTAGTATTTTTTTCCAGGTGGCATTGCTGCTGATTAGTTCTCTGTTTGCGTGTTTGTGGAAATTTCTGACTTTGCTCTCTGATTTCCTTGGTAATGGTACATTATGGTGTCATTGCACACATAATGCAAGCGTCACTTGTTTAATTATGGCACAACTGTGACATCTAACTAGAATCCTTTTCTTGTTCTTCTCATTTTGGTAACAAACAAAGAGACTGGTAGTAACACATTTCAATGGAGGCACTACTGTATTCAGGGAGAGGGTGTGTAGGGAATAATATATTTCTTTTTGGACATTTGTGGCCATATGAGAGGCATGTAGAAGAATTTCTATTATCAGAGTTGTATTTGGTGGTAAGGGGGAGTACTGTCGGAACAGTAGAATGTAGACCATGTATGTATATGTATATAGGGCCCAACTCTTGCTAACCATGTTATTATATACATACATGATTACAGAGAAGAATAATATACTACATCAGTGTTAAACACATTACATAAAATTCTACTAATAATTTTAGGACAAAGAACATATGGTGTATATACTGCTATGGCATATTCAATGGTCTCATAATTATATATCTGCGTTTTTTGGGTAAGTGAGTCTACGAAGGTGTAGACCCAATCTGTGCAATTTAGTCTCGTATACATAGCTAAATGACACATCGAAACCGTAAACATCTGGCCCACGCATGAAGACTGCATGGGGTTGCACATTTATTTTTTTCCTATCTATATGCTTCTGTAATTGTAGAAAGTAAGTAATGTCGAGGATATTGACCTTTGACGGGGGAGGGATAATACTATTAAATGAGTTATGCTATTAATCATCTCAAAAGCTTATGGGATTCTTTTGTATGCTATTTAGTTATGCTTATTTCTTAAATGTGTCGACCAAATAAGATTGCATGCTGAACCAATTCTGAGACCAACACTTAATGGAGATTGAGACTTGAATGAGAGTGTGTGTGTGTGTGTGTTGGTAAATGGAGGCCTGACTCATGCTCTGATTCGCATGCGTACTGATAGAAGTGCGGATGCATAGGAAGTACCCACGGGGAAAAAGGAAAGGAAGAAGAGAAAGACCGAGAACAGAGTACATGGTATTTGGAAATCCAAAGTAAGGAGCTCCATAACATTACATTACATAATAGTGGAATTAGTACTATATCATTTGGCTACCTTAGTTTGTGTGTCCAGTCGGTTGTCTGTGGACGAAGCAACTCGAGCCACCGGACCACATGAAAATTCAAAAAAAAAAGAAAAATGTACAGGAAATAATTCTTAGCCATAAAACCAGCACATTTATGTGATTGGAGTCCCTATCTAACGGTGAGGAGGAAGAGGAGGGCTTCTGATATGAGTAGAGATTATTTATTTTTCTTGTCCTACCAAGTCGCACATCGATGTTGCTATTGCAGCAGCACCTTCAGCTGTAGATAATTAAAGCTAAGGTGTTGAGCTCCCCTGCTGCTTCATGACCGCAGGAGGCTTCGGAGCATCTCGGCCTGTGCGCTGTCCATGGTGGCCATGAGGTCCGACAGCCGGTCGCTGAGGTCATCCACCTCCCTGTGGAGGCTCTTGATGTAGTTGCACGTCTCCTTCAGCAGCTTTGCAGCTGAAGCCTACACACACACACACACATTATTATACTACCAAACACCAAACAGAAGCTAGAGGAAGAGGAAGACAGATATGCATATGAATATATGTATGTGACTGCTGAAATGTAGGCTGGAAGATGGTTGGCTTGCTTACTCTTCCGGCACTCCGGCGGCGGCCCTCCGGCAGGAGAGACTGCAGCTTGGAGATGAGCTCGTTGATCTCCTCCTCCGAGACTCCTGGCCTTCTGCTAGACATCTTCTGAAAAAGGAGGGAGAAGTTGTTTTGTAGAGGAGAAGGCTGGAAAGAGAGAAGCTGCTGGCAGGTGTACACGCACAGTCGCAGAGAGAGGAGGAACACAAAGGGACGCTCAGCGAGCGATGCAATGGCGAGCTTTGCGGGGTTAAGAAAAGAAAGGAAGGGGCAGAGCGGAGGGTGGTCAAGGGCCCATGTGTTCCCTCTTTGTCCCCCACCCCCACCTCGCCCCACATTTCCTGGGCCCGCCGTGTGGTGAGGCCCACTGCAAATGGGCTCTATGCCTTCTTTTCACAGCCCATTTGTTCTGCAACTGCCACGAATCCATTTGTTAATAGTGGGAGTTGAAATTATTTTATTTAAGAATAGTGAAAAAATAATATATAGTACAGTTTCGTGTTTATATTAAGGTTAAAAGATATGTGTACGTATTACCAAAAAAAAAGATATATGTACTAATGTTCACAAAAGTGCAAGGCGCACATCTTTTTTTTTTTGTCATCTCATTTTAGTATTTGACCTGTGCAATTCAAGAAGAGTGCATGTATGCTGGTCAAAATAGGTGCATCCATTAACTGGCGAGAGAGTTGACTCGGTTAAGTGGACTAATTATTCTTGTTACTCCTTGAGAATGGAAAGTCCCATATAAAAATTGGGATGGATCAATTAACTTTTGGGGATTCGAGAACGGAGCCTCCAAATTCTTTTTAGAATATATGTATATTATTATTCTAAAATTTATTTATTTTTATTTATTATTTAAGTTTTGGAATGATATTTTTTTATATTCTCTAAAATCATAACTTTTTAAGGGTATATTTATCACTTTTAATTCATTTATAAAATATGCTTATAAAATATGCTTAATGGAATACGTTATTTAAATAATTACATAAAAGATTTAATAGTAAATGTATATTAATAAAAGTACATATATCTTTATTATATTATTTTGAATGTTAATTGGGAGGGGGTAAAATATTTATAAATATCAAAAATACATATAACATACAAATAGAAAAAAAAGTGAAGGATGAATGGAATTTCATTCAACTAATCGACGATTAGATAAATAAATTTTGATTTGATATTTCGATGAAAAAAATGGATTAGTTTGATAGGCGTCTGGATAATTTTTATAACAAGAATATTTTTTTAAAAAATAAAAATATTAAATTAAATGTATACTTATGATAATTAGCTATTATTTATTTTATATGGCTATTATAGTAATTAACAATATAAACATGCTTTAAAATACTACTAATAATAATAACAATTTACTTACTTAAATGAGAAAATATAATCTGATGTAACATTATATCAAACAATAACTTCACGTATTAAATAATTTTTTTATAGTTTAATTATGGATGAACTACCAACAAATAATTAAGATAGTATTAATATTTAACAACAAAAATAAAGTTAGAAATTGAAATCAATGTAAGAACAAGAAATAAGATAGAAGCAAAAAAAATGTCAGTTGATAACTTAATTACATATAAAAAATAAATTTGATGTAATATTATATCAAATAATGACTTTCTGTATTAAGCAAAGTAACTAAGATTTAATCAAAGGCAAATTAACAAAAGATACACAGGAAAATAAATTAAAAAAGGAGCGACATACGAAAATAACAAATAAAAAATAAAATAGGAAAGAAAAGTTAATATAGTTTAATTAAATATTAAATATGATAATGTAATTTAGTGTAATATTAATTTAGTTAAGTGATTTAATTAGAAGGATGAGTTAATTAAAAAAATTAAGATAATATAAAAATGTAATATCCAAAATAAAGTTAAGAAAAAAGAAATAAATGTAAAAATGAAAAATGAAAGCAAAAAAGGAAAGCTCAAAAAATGGAAAGCAAAAAAAAAAAAAAAGGAAATTTGGTTCAGCCTTAGGCTGGAATCAAGTTAGTTATTGTCTGTGGCAACAATTAAAACCAATTAAGTTCTGATGCTTTGATCAGAATTTAATTTTGATCATGGTTTTCTATTGATTATTTTATTGTGGATGTTTGGCAGAATTCATGGGAACTGGAGTTTATTTCTTCTAGAATATTTTATTATTTTAGAAATATAACTAAATGTTCATTCGAATAAGACTATACAATCTTTCTTAAAAATCATCTAGAAAATTTTAAAATCATTATTTTTTTCATATATTCTACATTTCTTATTCCTCTCGAAAGATGAAATATCTTATATTTCACAATTTTTTAATCATATTTCATTTTTTTATTTTTAAACACATGTTATTATAATGATCAATCATAAATTATTTATACTTAGAAATTTAATTAATTTATACCATGTAATGGTGTAAATAATATTATAATTATAACATTATTAATTTATTAATAAAATAATGATTAATTACTATATTATTATAATTAGTAAATAATTAAATTTATAAATATTAATCTCTTACGTATGCAAAAGCCTTGTCTCACTTATGTCCGACACTCGTCTGATTCGTCTTCTTCTCATTTGGGAGGAGGAGGCCCTGTTAGAGTAAACATGACTGAGAAGGGAGGCATCATATCTTTAGGTAAAAAACACTAGAATTAATTTGATTAGTAATGTGACCAGACAAGGGTTTGGGGGTTTAAGACATACACATGGTGTTGTCACTTTGACTACAGCTGATTTGGCATCGTTTACTAATCAATGCGTGGATAAGGTGGGGTTGACCGCCAGGTTGCGATTGGTTAAAGTTCCCTCCTACGTGGCGTTGCAATGACACTTGGCATTTGGTCTAGGTGGAGGCAAGCTAGATATGCATCATGGATCACTCTACTGTATTATATGGTAACAACTAGGGAACATCCTCGTGCTTCGCACAAATTTAAATAATAATAAAATATTATTAGTTTTATTTATAAATAATTTTATTATATGTGTTTATTATGTAATATATTCATATGTATTTTTTTATTATTATTTTAAATATTTGTTAGCATCACATTTCTTACTTTTATATCTTTTGTATATATTAATCATTGGATAAAACATAATATATAATTCAAAAATCTTAAATTATATAAAATAATTATATAGATTAAAATCTTAAATAGTCTATTGTGAATACAAATATTAATATAAATAAGATAAAAAAGAAGACGATAAAAAAATAAATGATTAAATTGATAAACGTTATTTATTACATTAAGTTGATAAATGAATGATTTGAAGTTACATGGAAGATCAAAAGTCAATGATTTATTTAGAGATTTCTTTTATATAAAAAGTCAC
>LTAE01000681.1:13362-26506 GCA_001647135.1 Pontederia paniculata
AATAGATAACTCATACAATTATTGATATGAAAGAGATGGAGTGAAAAGTTTAAAATAATATTTAATATTAATTTTTTATAATTATAATAATTTAAAATTAGCTATAAAATTTTTAGATGAAATACTCTTAAAATACCAATTATATATATATATTATATGGAATATGAAAAGTTAATCATGAAGAACAAAGTGGAAACTTAATTGAAACATAATTATAAATGTCATTTATGAGATATAATAGATAACTCATACATTTATTGATATGAAAGAAATAGAGAGATGAAAGAGAAAATAAAAAATTCAAAAAATTGACATAAAAGATAAATAGAAAAGTTGAAAGGAGAGGGCTTCTTAGATTGCCCAATGCATGAACTTTATATATATATAGATATGCTAATAACGTTAGTCACTCGTTTCTCTCAAACGAAAACAAATCACTACTTATTCACAAAAATAGATACTACATTCATCAAAAAAATATTATATATATATAAGTTAACATTATAATCAAAACTTTTAACGGTTAGATCTTCTCCCCCTTGGATCTGCACCAGCTAATTAGTTAATTAGTAACTAAGCCTTTTTTGCTCGCTTCCCTTCACAAAAAAAATAAGCAAATTTTGTCGTCATCATCTTTTGGCACCAACGTCTCTTTCCCACCACCTTCTCGCTGCCTGCGCTCATACATATATTTAAAGCTTCCTCGCGGAGCCGCAGCTCACATGTCCCCAACCAAGTACTTGCGACCATCACACAGATCAGAACTATTCCAACCCTTACTTGTAGAGTGAGAGAGATTTGATCACAAGCATATATATGGAGTTGCAGTACGTAGCGTCCAGGAAGATATGGAGATCCTTGAGGGTTGCCTTCTACGTGACGAGGAAAGGCCTCACGACCAAGAGAAAGTTCATCATGGAATCTTATGTGAAGGCCTTGAGAAAGTACACGCACCTGATCATGCCCCACAAGATCTCCTGCAGGAGCACGGCGCGGCCGACTCCTGCAGGCCATTTCTTTCACCTGTGGGAGCGTGATGAGCTCTTCTCAATCAGCGATGCCCTCCAAAGTCCTACATGCGCGTACAACTTCTCCTGCAAATATAACGACGCTGATATTGATGAGGAGCTCGATCATGAGGTCTCTGGGCCTGTCTTCGGCTCTCCGGCAACGGAGGGCTACTCGCCAGTGTGCGCAGGCGATGTGAACATTTCGGGCGCCAGCGCCGGCGCCGATGAGGATGAGATGCTCGAAGAAGAGATTGATGACAGAGCTGAGGAGTTCATCAGGAGGTTTTATGAGCAACTGAGGGCTCAAAGTCACAATTACTAGAGTTATCAGTGTTTCTGTACTAATACTGCATGGACACGCATAAAGAATTAATTTACCCAATTTTGTTCCAAGAGGTTGAGTGGAGCATATATAGCATTTGCATGATGTTTACCCAATTTTGTTTCAAATACATTTTAGGGGTTATCCCTATTTTTTTTATATATGCTATTATATCACTTTGTCAAAATCCTCAGCCAGGAAATAATTACTATTTTTTGCTAGCTTCCATCATATAAGATTAATCATCGATTATGATGAGAGATAAGATCAAAACTTAAATCATGTTTGATTGCTAAATCATTATATAGAAAATAATTCATTGAGTCGTATGACTCAATATTGGAAATTCCGCGCCCAACACCTATATAAAAACTTTAGATTTTGTTTGGATTGAGATATTAAGAGGAATAAGGTGGAAGATAAGCGAATGGTATTAGTTAAATCATATTTGAGTAAACAAAATTATAGGAGTCATATGAGATTTGGAGGGCTGAGTGACATTTTCAAACTCCAAAATTTTTATTCTACCAATTTGGTGAAATAAAAAGGAATATTTTTTTAGACAAAATTATCCTTTTAAATAAATATTTATAATATTGTCCTAATTCATTCAAGATATTATTCTTCTTTGATTTGTGATAGATAGAGCACTCGACTTGAAAAAAATTTATCAATTTTTTTTTATAATTTCATCTGATTAATTCCTCTTCATTCATATGATTTTTTAAAGAGGAAAGAGAAAAAATATATATGAAAAAAATAGGAGAAAATTTTATAAAATAATTTTAAGTGAAAAATAAAAAAATATAGCATTATATATTTGTTAAGAGTCATAATAATATGCAATAAAGAGTAAAAATAATTTTTATATAAATTAGCGTTTCATACTTCATGTTTATAAAAAAATTATCCAAACAAGACGTGATTTAGTTTAGCTCATCTATCATCATAAATTTTTATTTAAACATGAGTTTAATAATAATTCACCATACTTCATTTCACCATCTCATATTCTATCATCTCATTCCACCCCTCCATTAGTTAATTGTCAAACAAAAGCCTAAGTTATATGACCCTACTTATAAAATGGTGAAAGATGCATGACTGTTATATCGTATTATAAAATTGCCTAATTATAACAAATTATAACAAATTTTATCTTTTATTTCACTCCTGTTGACTTAAGATCAGCACGCAGATCTATCTCGGGCCCTCCAAATGAAAAGATAGAACGACGTGTTGAAGAACGATTTAAACAAATGGAACAACAGATGCAAGAACGAATAGAACAACAGATGCGAGAACGGATGGAACAACAGATGCAACAACGATTTCAAATGCAGATGGAACAAGCCCTACGTGAACAAATAAGAGAATTTGATGAAAGATGGAGAATGATGTTGAAAGGGCAAGCTCCTCCTCCTGAAGATCCCGAGGACAATGATAATATGTAATTTGAATATTTGGAACGAAATATGTAAATTATTATGAACATTTTATGAAAATTATTATGAACTTTTTAATTATTATGAAATTTTTAATTATTAATAATTTATTTTGTAAATTATTATTATTTTTTTAAATTTTTAAATTTTCTGACGGAAAATTGGGCCCCTCAGAATTTCTGAGGGGCCGAATATTCCCTCAGTAATTCTGAGGGGCTTTACGCCCCTCAGAAATTCCGTCAGAAATTTCTGACGGGTACGAAATCCGTCAAAAAATTATTACCAACGAATTTTTTTCTGACCGTTTAAATTGGACGGAAATTCCGTCAGAAAGGCCCTTTCTGACGGATTTTCTGTCAAAATCCGTCAGAAAGGGCTGTTTTTCTTGTAGCATGTCATAGCGGTATTAAATTGTTAGATTTTTGACAGAAGAAATTTGCGCCACATTTAGATTGTTATTATCAATGAAGTTATTGGTAATGTTTTTAGTGATTTCTACTATCGGGTTCCCATTATTTGATATTTTCTTGGCATTCTCTCTTTTGTTATTCTCTTGGTGGTTCTCTTCCATTCTCAATATCCAGCGATAATTTTCGATTGAGATTTCATATCTTAGTGTTTTTTTATACTTTCTCTAACTTTACTCTTGCTATACTGTTTTGTGAAATAATTTTTTGGCAACCAAGAAGTTTCTTTCATCTCACCTTAAAAATATCCGATCAATTTTTCGTATAATGAGTATTTCCTCTCATGATATTTGGATATCTTCTCTTCCAATATCTATAATAAAAAAAGTGAGGTTGTCCGAAAGTTGAATTGAAAATATATATATGTAATACCCTTACAATTGAATAAAAGTTAGAAGATAAGCTAAGATATAATATGATTAGGATTAGGAGAAAAATATGTATGATCGAAGTCAAATTATCATCCTAATATTTTTTTTCTTATCAATTTAATATTCCTAGTTTTATAAAAATTAATTTTGGAAAATTCATAATCACAATAGAATTAAACTCTAAAGAGACCTAATTTCATTTAAACTCTATCTAGGAGATTTTTTTTTCTTATAATTCTAATTCCCTCATTCTCTCTCTCTCTCTCTCTCATTTTATATATTAGAGGGAGAATCAACAGGATCAACGACGATGATGAGGAAGAAGAAGACAAAAGAAGAAGACATCAACAAGGAGGAGCGAGAAGAACGATCTAGAGAAGAAAAGAGTAATCTAATGACAATTAATGTATGTGATTAGGAAGATCAATTTTAGGGTATCTCATATGTGTATGATAAAATAAAGAAATTTCATATAGATTGATAGTAGATTAGGGGTCCCTGCATTAAAGCTATACATGTTGTACCAAATAGTTATTTATATTATGTCTCAATCGATGTCGCAACGAATTGCAGCTGCCTAGAGATGAAAAGTGAACTGCATTGCACCTGACACAGTCCGCGTCCGCTATGATGAAAGCGTCCTGTCGTTCAAGACGCAGGTTGTGTTCCTTGAACAATTTTGGATGAAGATGGGACACATGTCATATCTTTACTTGACATGAATGATGTTCACTAAATCGACGATCAAGCATATGGAAGATGGATTATGTCATTCCCGATGTGGGTCGCGTCCCTTATATATATGGCACAGAAGCAAAGTCTAGGAACGGACCACATGACTCCTCGTCATGGGTCATATCCATTATCTTCAATGAACCTTGTCATCTCTGACATAGATCATGTTTCCTCATACAATAGCGAAGCAAAAAAAAATGGATCATGTCGCCCGTGGACGCAAATTGTGTTCCTCGATCGAAAATAATGCCATTGCAAAACTCGAACATGGATCATGTCATCCCCGACAAAGTAAAGGAAAATAAAAAGTAATTTAACAAATGTTTTACTGGAATAGCATATTTTTCCTTATCATATATGATTTACCCTATTAATTATTATCTTAACATATTGGGCTTCATAGCTCATGAAAGAATCATCTCTCTTGTATTTTGATCCTACAGGAATAATCGACGGTGATGACACAATGATGTGATGATGTTCGTGATGAGATAATTTATATATGGCATATGTCCTATCTAAGTATTTACGGCTATAGTATTGACTTTCACAATGACATTTTGACTAGTCAACCAATCAAAAGTTAAGTCAAAGATGTTAGTCAATTTTTCGGAAGGGTATTCTGCAATGTGATGATATATATCTGTGTGTGTGTGTGTGTGTGTATGTATGTATATATATAGAGTGTTATACCAAATGGAAAGTGGATTCGTCTAATTTCTTGGATGTGTAGATGTGCCATAATTCCTAATGAAAGTATCCAGCTAAATTTTTATTGTAATGTTCTTTATACAATTATTGTGACAACATTTTCTTATTTACATTTGATTTGGCTTAAATATTAAATGTTATGTTTTTAACAAAAATAATTTATATCTATTAGATTAAATTCTATAATTAAAAATTATTAACTCTTCTTATTTTGTAATTTCTATTTAATACTTAAAATTTTATGGAAAAACAATATTTCATAATAAATCTAAACAATGTATGTAACTTTTATTTATAATTTGATTTTGCTTAATATAAATATTATTTTTAAATAAAAAGAATATATATATATATATATATATATATATTAATTTATGATTTGAAAAAATATCATTTATTTCTATTATGTTTTACATCTCTACTTAGTAGATAAAAACCTTATGAAAAAAAAAACAATATGTATATAATAGTAAATTTAAACTTCAACGAAAGTGTATTATATGATGCACATAAATAAGTAATAAATAAAATTAATTATCTAAATATATTTATGTTCAACTTTATTAAGTAAATTATTTAAGAATTTACTGTTTGTGTGATCCTTAACTTATTCATATCACGTGAATCCAAATCTCCACCACTTATATGTGGTTGTCACTCATTTTGATATGATACCCATTTAATTTTATTTTCTTAAAATAAATAAATCTATAACCATATATTTGATATGAGATGATTGAAATTTGAATTTACACAGTATGAGTAAATTATGAATTCATACAATCAGTTAATCCATTATTTACATAAAGATTTAATATTTGTATGAACCTTAATTTATTCGTACCGCGTGAATTAAACTTTTATCATTTTAAATATGTAGTTCTATCACTCACCTTCATATAATATCCTTTAAATGATATATATAGTCATAAATATAACCCTAACTAATAAAGCTATCTATCTTTAAGTGTTATGTATCATATATTGTTTGAAATGTAGAACTAATGCTGCAATATAAAATTTATATGAAGTATGAAGATGATAAACATGAAAAACAAAGTAAGATGACGGGGTAATGAGGGAAAATAATGTACCACTAGGTTTAAATAAAAAATTATTTTCAATGTGATATTTATTTTTTATGTTGGAATATTTCTAAACCTACTTTATCAATTTTAATTATCTTAAAAAGTCACATATAGATATATTTATATTTATTTATTTTTGTAAAAAAAATAATTTATTTTATTTGATCCTTTCTTTAATACTTTTCCTATACAACTAATTAACTTTTCCCAACCCCCGACTTCCAATCCCCCGTTCCTGACCAGAATTGATTTAAATATTAATTACAGTCGACAAATATATTTTAATTTGGGGACATGAGCCTGATGTTGGAATCCTAAAATCACTTTGAAAGAAAAAAGTTGGTATTCTTGAAACTATGAAAGGAATTTACACATGAAAAAAATTTAACCGCTGAATTAAATTGAACGTTGCACTATGTGCTACAAATGTATCGAGCATGCAAGTTGGCTATATGAGCATTTTGTGCCATTATTAATATCATTATGAACAGAGAATGATCATATTGTAATAAAGAACTTTGGAAAATGTTTTACCCGAATTCTCCAAGACATCAAGTCAAGTACATGTGTGCTTCATATCTATACTTTTTTTCATTTACACATTATTATTTTATTTAATGATGCAACCAAATTGGCAGATATTATGCATCTTAAATCCAACAAAAATGTTATCCACAATTATATTTTTTTTTTGGAAATGATACGTAGCAGAATGAGTCGGTGCATATTTTGCATTTAAAAGAAGGGGATGGAGCGTTGAACCGGAGCGAAAAACAATTAGGCCACAGAGACATAAAGTAATAATAAGCATAACTTGAGTTAGGCATAACAAGTTCATAAAATGCGCCTTCCCACTACGCATAAGCGTATAGCGTATTACTAGTTTTGCCGTAGAATAAATATATGATTCCAATAGTGACTGACAAATAATTTAATGGCTACCGTTAAAGTTTTTGTTTACATAACTAATTAGCATATTTGACAATTGGCCCCGTATACCAGCAAGTTAATTCAACATTCATCATTAATTTAAAGATTATTTTTATTTACCCCCTCGTACTATTGAAAAATTTTAAATCTACCCATAAATTATAAAATTGAATAAATATAGGTCTAAATTTTTCTCGATTAAGTAGTTTCATCCACCAATCTAATTTTTATTTTATTGAATAATTTTAATTTATTAAATTATTGTTTTACTCTCTTTTTAGAAAAATGCTCCCTCACTTACTCTCTCATCTCCTTCTCTACTCTTCTCCCGATCTCTCTCTCTCTTCTCTCTGCTATTTCTCTCCTCATTTGCACGCGGGCGAGCATTCACAGGCGAGCATGGAAGCTCGTCTGCATCCAAGCGAGCATGGACACTCGCCTACGCTCAGGCGACCATGGACGCTCGCGTGCGTGCACAGGCGAGCTTGGACGCTAATCTGTGCGCACGTAGATGAGGAGAGAGAGAGAAAAAAAAAGGAGAGGAGAGAGCATAGAGGAGAAAGACGCGAAAGAAGAGTAAAGATGGGAGAGGAGAAAGAGAAAATAAGAGTATTTTTTTAAAAAAGAATAAAATAATAATTTAAATTAAAATAGTTTAAAAAAATAAAAAATCAGATTAGTCGATGAACTGATCAATAAAAAGAATTGAGACTACATCTACTTTATTTTATAATTTAAAAGTAGATATAAAATTTTGCGATAGTTTTAAGGAGTAAATAAAAATAATTTTTAATTTAATATCTTTTATACGATGATTTCGGTAATATTAGAAAATGCGAACCCCCGTGTCACGGGGGGTATCCACGTGGTCTCATTTTAGGCTTTTTATTAAAAACAATGCTAAAAGTCAGAGAAAAAAGAAATAAATAAAAAAAGGGTTGAACTAGTGTTCCTTTTCAAAGGCATGATAGAGGTGGAAAAATAAGGTATTAATTGCTTTGATAAGTTTTCAACGGCTCAAGAGTTAACGCAAAGCACCAACTTTTGAAGAAATGTGGTGCGTGCGTGGCCTTTTTTCGCTTGCTTACGCCTTAAAGTTAAACATTCGTGTGTTTTTGCAGCTCAACTATACGTCTCATGTCTCAAGCTCATGAACATATATTTCCCCATGCCTTTCACAGACCACACCTTAAAAGAATTGTTCCAATAATAAAAAGCAAGATTTGAAGCACTAGTACAATTTAGCTTTGTTTTATTCCCCCTTCCTTTTATCTTTTATTTCCTTCGAGGCCTTTTCCTCTTTGAAGAAAAGCAATGTTATTAAAACCGGACCCGACCGGCCGGTTCAACCGGTTCAACCGCGAATCGGCCTGTGATCCGGTCCGATTTTGATGAAAAAACGGATAAGCTTCGAACCGGCCAAAATACGGATCAAACCGGGAAAACCGGTGAACCGGTGAACCGGTTAAAAAAATCGGTTCAAGTGCAAATTTGGAAAAAAACTAAACTAAAAATGAAAATCAGTTACAAAAATGGAAGGAAATTTTTTATAAAAGGGAAGTAACTGAAACAAATTAAAAAGATAAAATTGGAAATAAGATAAATATGGAAGGAAAATAAATATGGAGAAAATGGAATTAAACAAAAGGAAAGATGTAATAAATGAAAGTTAAATAAGATAATAGGAAAGTTAATAATAATTTAAATTATAATAAGTAATATGACCTTTTTGTATAATAATATTATTAATAATAATATCAATAATCATTATTTTCAAATAAGTACTAAAGTTTATAAAAGGAAAATAATTGGTAAAATCAAAATTGGAAATGTGAAATAAATGAGTGGAGAGTAGATAAGGAAAAAGATATAGAAATAAAAAAAGAAAGAAGTGGAAATACAATAATTTTAAGTAAATAAAAGGAAAGTTAATAATAATTTAAGTTAAAATAATTAATATATCATTATTAGTGTCATATAAATAATTATATATCAATCATCATGATTTTTTAGAAATATTAACATATTAAAGTATAATAAATAATTAAAAAATGGTGTAACTAAAATGAAGATGAAAATNTATCATTATTAGTGTCATATAAATAATTATATATCAATCATCATGATTTTTTAGAAATATTAACATATTAAAGTATAATAAATAATTAAAAAATGGTGTAACTAAAATGAAGATGAAAATACGTCGTAAGAAATGAAGATTTTTTCTAAAAAATAAAAAAAAACATAAGCACTAGGAAAAATGGAAACAGAAAGAAATAAATATAAGGGTAATTAATAAAAAAGGAATAAAAAGAAGATGAAGAGAAATAGAATAAAGTAAAATACTAAAATTTAAGAATGATTAAAAGTAAAGTAAATTATTATGAATCATACTATGATATAATAATGAAATTAATAATAATTTATCAATCACCATTATTTTGAATAAGCAATAATATTCTAAACAAACAATAAATAGTATTTTATATTATATCTAATTATCAGTAGGTATTATTATATTTTTATAACTTATATAACATTAGTTGTACTCTATATATATTATAACTTATCAAAATAATATTATTTTAATAAAATCTGGTTCAATCCGATTGAACTCGGTTGAACCGATCCAACCGTGACACAGTTGGACGTCCGGTTCGATCTCCAGTCCGATTATGAGAACATTGGTGAGGGAAGACAGTAATCCAAACACTGATGGAGAAAGAGGGGAAGGGAAGCCTTGAATGAAAAGTTTGTATGGCTTGATGGACCATTAGGATTTTGACTGCAATGGACGGCTAAAATTTGAGTTACATTCATTTTTATCAGCGGGGGAGCCAGGACATATTGTCAGTATGTTCACATTTAAGTCAATGAAATAAACTAAATTAATTATAATTTTAGTTCAAAAAATAAAAAATTTATTTGGTGATTTATATGTGCAAGTCAAAATTAATTTATACGACCTATATAAAATATTATACAAAAATAATTACTTACCTATATAACTATTAATCTCTAATGTTAATATTTACAAAGTTGTAAAACCTACATATATTAAGAAACATTAAATAGAAAGAAGTAATTACGTAATTAATAAATTTTCATTTTCTAAGCTCACTTTTTTAAAAAAATGATTATTTTTATTAAGATACATAATATACCATATATAAAATTTTGCTCTCGAATAAAACAAGTGAATATTTTATAGTAAATATAATTTTTACATTGTCATATATTTTCTCCTAATTGAGAATGATAGAATCATTTACATATACAAAATATATAATATTTATAAATAAAAGGAATTCACAATGAATTGAACTTATTGATTATATATATATATATATATATATATATATATATAATAAAGTAAAATACTAAAATTTAAGAATAATTAAAAGTAAAGTAAATTATTATGAATCATACTATAATATAATAATGAATAGTTAATAATAATTTATCAATCACCATTATTTTGAATAAGCAATAATATTTTAAACATACAATAAATAGTATTTTATATTATATCTAATTATTAGTAGGTATTATTATATTTTTATAACTTATATAACACTAGTTGTACTCTATATATATTATAACTTATCAAAATAATATTATTTTAATAAAATCCGATTCAATCCGGTTGAACTCAGTTGAACCGATTCAACCGTGACCCAGTTGGACGTTCCGGTTCGATCTCCGGTCCGATTATGAGAATATCGAAGAAAAGATATTGCACTTGCTCTTGCCCATCAACGAACGATGATATTTTCTCATCTACAAAGAAAGAGGCGTTGAGCCACTTTTGTTCACAGAGTCTTCATATTGATGAAATCATAAAAGTACAATAATTAATTAATTAAAAAAATTGCTAGCTAATTTATATATTTTGGTCTCTGTCGGCTGTTACGCATATACGTTTCCATTTTCTACAAGAAGAAAAATATATAAAATAACATGCATAAGATATTTTTTAGGAAAAAAGAAACGTGCAATGCATTTGTATAAAAAATATTAATTTTTTTATACGAGAGGATAGTCATCAAATTATTTTATACAGAAGTACTATTATTTTTTTTCGCTATACATGCTACACTATCCGTCTTGCCATTTTTTCTATTAACGTGCCAAAAGATGGAAAGAAATGCTTATTTTTCATAGAATTAAAAAGTATTCTTTGTGTAATTTTGCACAATATGTTTGGTCCAAACTGATCGATGTTGTAATCCCCCAATTCTCAAATTTCATAAATGTCCTCATAACCAATTTCAAATAAGAATCCAGATTTGATTGCCCAGAATTCCTAATATTAGGCAATTCAGAATATGAGATATGGTTCATCGAATCTAGACATTTTTTTCTCATCATATTTTCCCCAGCCGGCCCTAGTTTCTCGTTTCTCCATCCCCTCTCATTCAAGGAAGAAGATGATCCCGAGAGAGAAGACAAAGGCGAATCAAGGACGGAGAGCGACGCGAGAAAAAGGATCGCCGTAGACGAACGCAAGAACGGATTGAGGACGAACGAGACGACGAACTTATGGGCTAACTCGTATGTAACATGACAGATCCCCTTAGATTAGGTTTTTCATGATAGATCGATGCATGCTAGGATCTTATCGTATTATAATGGATTTGATATGATGATTACATGCTATGAATTCTGATTTTGAAGTCTCCATGAGGAATATATGATATTTATGCCCTAGGAAGGATTTTCTGTGGATCAATTCGAAATAGATAATCTAGATGAATGTATGATGTATATAAGTTAGATCTTAAGGCCAAATAATGTTGAAAACATATGGATATAGATCTTCATATGATATTATGCTAAAAGAAAGAAATCTCGGAAGTATTCAGAGAAGAACGGGAAAGAAATGGCCTAATAGTTTTCCCGTCACGGCCGTGACGGTTACAGCCGAGCGACGGAACTCGCCAGAGCCCCCGTCACGGCCGTGATGAATGCATCACGGGCCGTGATGAATGCATCACGGGCCGTGATGGAGTGTATCACGGCCGTGACCACTTGTCACGAGCCGTGACAACAATGACCGCAATGTAGCAAGTCCATCACGACCGTGATGAATTTATCACGGGCTGTGATGGAGAGTATCACGGTCGTAACATTGAGGTTACGGGCCGTGACGATGGAATGCATACGGGCACACGACCGTGATGTTCATTCCGAGGGGATTTCGGTCGAGCCGTATGAAGGGATACGACCGTAATGGTCATCCCGAGAGGATTTCGGTCGAACCGTATGTAACGAGTACGACCGTAACGATTCGACGAATGTCCTACTCAATCACGACCATGACCGTCTTCATGGGCCGTGATGGACCAGTCACGGGCCGTGACTGAGTCATCACGGACCGTGACACTACAGTCACGGGCCGTGACATGTCTGTCACGGGCCGTGACCAAGCTAAAGGGAACACCTAGACGGCCGTGACAAATGTCACAGGCCGTGACGAAGCCATCACGGGCCGTGACCAGAGTTATGCAGAATTATTTTATTCTCTATTATAATAGCAGATAATGTGGAATGCTTATGTAATCTTAAGGACTAATATGTGGACAAGATAAAGGGTCAATCATCCACACGAAATTAATGATGAGGCCGCCATACATTAAATGATTGGGAGTGCAGTGTTTATAATGATGGGGGACTGGTAGATCAGCTACTACCTAGTTTCTGTTGCCTGACCTTCTCCCCGTCTTGCAACAAATGGATTTTTCGAGCATCCTTTTCGGTCGTGGCTTGTACACCCCACTGACCTATTGGCGAAGCCTCTAAAGACTCATGAGCCATTCAAAGTCACAACAAAATAATCCTCAAAGTCACCTCAAAGTCACTAATGGGACAAGAAGAACTTAAAGAAGATAACCACTTGACTTAATATTTGCATTGAGCATATTGCATTAGATGTTAAGGAATGATGTTGTATTTCATGTATGCCAAGTACAAAGATTAAATGATGAATGAAATGAATATGATGAAAGAATGCAATGATGATGATGATGATGATGATGATGATGATGATGATGATGATGATGATG
>LTAE01000681.1:26699-46888 GCA_001647135.1 Pontederia paniculata
ACTAAGGAGTAATTGATGTTTGACTACATGTCATAGTCACTCCTGATTTAAGAAAGTTATGATATGCTAATGATGATGAAAGTAAAGTTATGTAAGGAAATATAGTAAACTAAAGATGATGAAAGGAAGTAAAGACAGAAAGTAAGATATGAACATGATGATATATGTAAGAAAGTAAAGATATGTATGATGTTTTATGATGACCCTTATGTATGATTTGATGATTAATTATGATGACATAGTTTAAGTTTCATGTTTTTATTCCATCATGAAAATACCTTTCTATTGGTTGCCTTATATACTGGGCTTCATAGCTTATGAGGATACTTCTTTTCCCCTGCATTGGATCCTGCAGGTTGATGATCTAAGATGTCAATATTACTGGTGGTGCATACGACGACGGATGTTCGTGATGATGATGCTGTTTGCACATGAGTAGTGGTCCTATGTCAAGTTATCTCTAGATTATTTTCCTTTCTAGAAGATGTAATAGTTATTCTGAGACAAATTATATTATGTAAGACTTCCGCAATTAATTTATGATATAGAAAGAGTTTTCAATTGTTATTTGTATTTCGCATTTAGTTGACCAGTCTTGGTGTCAACCCAAAAGTCAAGATTAAGTATGATGTGTATCGTCTTCAAGTCCACATCTTTGCCACGTGGTAGGGTGTGAGTTTGGGGGCGTTACAGATGTGGTGGTAGCTATTAGTTTTAATATATAAAGATGTTCATTATAGACTATAATTCAGATCCGTACATCTAATTACAAATAAGATATTCATATGCAATATCCTGCATATTTATTGTTTCATAATTACACAAAGTAAAAGAATTCCAAGTTTGAACGTTTTATATCAAAATATATAATGTCCCTATTAAAAGATGAAGTAACATATATTATCTTTTAACATTATTGCTCAGCTTAATTTTCAATCCTTTGTATAAGAGCATCAGCATGTATGTGTGGCCGTATGGGAGGTAGAATTATTAATTAGGGTGTGACCATGTGAGTCTCTTTTGTTCAAAAGAAGAGACTCTGATAGTCTCTCTCTCTCTCACTCTCACTCACTCTCTCTCTCTCTCACACACATACATTTTTATTCAATCATTTTTATAAAGAGGCCATGGACTTGTAAAAGTGTATCTCTCCAAATTAAAGCATATATATGGTATTCTGACTATTGAACGCACTCACATGAAACGTGTCTACAAATTTCAGGTGCAACAACGTTATCTCAAACAACTTTTCTAAAAAGCATGCAACCCTAAAATAATAATGAAATAAAAAGAAGTTACCGGCATTCGATGAACAAACCAAGCTTACTTTATCGCAATGCGTATGTTTTTTTCTTTTAACCAACTACGAGCAATCATGTGTAAAATGTGCGATTTGGGCGCCTTTCAAATCACGTTTTCATTGCATTTAATTTTTTATGAGGCAAAGCTGAAACCATAATGAGACCTGGCTATAATTCTTATTAACGTCCTAAATCTTAACTCAGTTAAAAATTTATTTATTTTCTGAATTTAGTGAGATGCTCCATAATTAATTAGAACCTCCTCACGTAAGAATAAATATTATAATTTTTGTGTATCTTTTTTGTCTGATTTCTCTTTCTCATGTGATATTTATAATGAATAAATTAATTATATGCTAATAATTTTAATTATTTGTGGTTCTCATTTTATTCCAAATAATATCCTTTTAACTCATCTTTCTAATCACCTTCATAGTACTTATATATTAAAACGGGTTAAAAAGTTAATCAATTTACAATAAGTGCCATTATGAGATACTAGAATAATTTTTAGGATAAAATTTAGAAGATTTAGCAAAGATCAATTCAAAATAATTAAAAAATAATTAAGTTTGATTCACATAATTGGATAACGGGATTGTGTCTTTAGTTTGACAAAAGCTAGAAAGTCTAGAGTTTAATTTCTTAAGTTGTCAATTTGATATTTTTTTTGCTCTCGCTAGAATATTGTATGAGTGAAATGCTAGTATGCTTGGACACAAATAAGTCTAGATCGAAAAAATAATTTAAAAATAAATAATTTCTTATTTACGTAAAAAAATACTATATTAAAAATATATATATATATATATATATATGACTAAAGAAAAAAATGGAGGTGCTCCCTATTTAAATAGGGAGCACCATGCTACCTACATCTTTAATAGTAGGATGTTAGATCAACGGTAGCTTGATTTAGGAGAGAGAAAAAAAAGTAAGAGAGAGAAGATCTAATATCCACCGTAAATCTACCATCCTACTGTTAAAGATGTAGGTAACATGGTATTTTCTATTTAGCTAGGGAGCACTTATATTGAACCCATGACTAAAATATACTTTACTTTTTTAACGGCTAGATCTTCTCTCCCCTTTGATCCCATCAGCTAATCAGTAATTATTTATTAAACCTTTTTAAGCCTTTCTTGCTTGCTTCCCTTCAGGAAATATGCATTTTTGCGCACGTCGGGCTTGTTTCATCTGCATTTCAAATCGCGGTTGCATCTGTTGTTCCATTTGTTCTTGCATCTGTTGTTCCATTTGCTTAAGTCGTTCATTAACACGTCTTTGTATCTCTTCACTTGAAGGGTCCGACACAGATTTGCATGTTGATCCTAAGTCAACATAAGTGACAGATTAATCTAAATCATAGACATGATTTTTGTTCGCGCTGACATATATATTCCCTCCAAAGTTCTCTTTGACTTTGGCGTGCCTCCCTCTTGTGTAACTTGAGTGATATGCTCCGCGTGTTTCGCTTTAAATTCTTCCTGAAATATAATAATAAATAAAAAAATAGTTATAATAAAATATTGAATCAAATATTGAGAGATATTAATATCTTACATACGTGTTCTTTGCAAATTCTGAAATGGAACCCTTATCTTTTCTGTGATGAGTTCTCAAAAAAACTATTTTTTATGGGTTTTTCACCAAAATTTTATCAATAATTAATTTAGAATAAAAAATTAAATAATATATTAGAATACTTTAACATACCATTCTTTAAGCGGTGCCCCTAGAAATACAACCACCCGTATATAGACAAGCGCCTTGTTCATATGCACGATTAGCCTTCACTATTTCACGTTTATTTTTGTAGTCCTTAGTGGAGTATTTCGAAAGTAAGTCGATCCATACATTCTCGCAAATCCAATTAGGCCTAATTTGTGCATCACGTGCTTCAAATAACATTGAAGACAATCTTTTTAAACATTGAGTGTTAAATCTTTCCACATAACTTTATTGTTCTCGGCAACCCACCAAACATCAGCATTCAAAATTGACGAATTAGAACATAAATATTAACATTCAATAAAATAAAATTATAAAACAAACCTGAAATTCTCTAAATCACATTTATCTGGTAGCAAGAGGTATTTCCTTCCAAGAAAGTCACGATTGTTCATATCTCTATCGAATAACTTTACCCAAAGCAGCAACAACAAGTTTCAAAGGAATAAACCTACACATTAAATAATTAAATTGACATATAAATAAATTATATTAACGATGCTTTAACTTACTCAGAATATCCATCGGGTTGCAAATATATTTTATATTGTTGGTTCGATGTGTTGATATCTCGAACATAATCATTATCATCTGAAATTGTATTGGTGTATCAATAATATCGGGTGACGATGCGCCGGATAATGACTCATCATCATCATGCGTTGATGGGCGTCTTTCAAATATTCGAACGCCCCAGAAAGAATTTTCTCGTCCCTATTCAAAATTATTATCAGAACAACCTAATGATCTACCGGATCTCTCTTTGCTATTTCCTTTCTCCTTGCAAAATCGGAAAAACATCTGTAGAAAAAAATAATATAAACTTTAAATAATATGCACAAATATGCATTTATTGAGTTCATCAAATATAACCTGAAAATATTGAGGAGAATGACATTGTGTTGCATTTTTATTTAAATAGTAAGGAGAATGTTATTCGTAACTGAGAAACCATTTCCTAATGTCTCGAGGCTCTTATAACAATAAAGAGAAAATATTTTAAATAACAAAAATTATGATTATAACAATTGTATGTCAAACAAAATATTAACAATTAGACACTCACGACAAGGTAAAGATATCAGATAAGAATTAACTTCATTAACTTCGTTTGGTGAGAACGAGTGGTTAGATAATTCATCAACTTCATGTAGATGCATCCTTAACTATTAAAAATACAAAATAATTGATCCTTCTCACAAATAATTAGACGATTGACACACAAAATTTATGAAAGATTTAACTCCATTCACAAACTCTTCTGTAAGTCCTCTACGACCAGGATTTGTTCTATTATACATCCACCAACGAGTTTTCGGAGGAAATATTTTTCTGCAATAATTTTATAACTTCTAATTTAAAACAATAATATTCAAACAATTTCACAATTAATATTAAAAGTAAACAAGTAAGCAAATCAATTGATATAAAATTAAATAACTAAGATATATTCAAACAATTTGACAATCAATTAGCTATTTTTTAATATAAAGAATAGAAAATCAATAGCTTAAAATAACAAGTAACATTAAAATAAAAATAATTACATCAAACATTTATGACATAAATTTAAATAACATAAATAAAATATTAAAATAATCAACATTAAACTAATGCATTAAATTAGTAATAATGTTATACTAAATTAATCAACATAATTAAAATATGAAACTACATAAATAATTGAATAAACTTAATTAATTAAAAAAATAAAAAATGACCCCTACGCACGATTGCGTAGAAGCCCAGGTGGGCTCCTACGTGATTGCGCGCAGAGGCCATGTGCCCTGCGCGCAAGATCGCGCAGGGGGCCATCGGCGACCCTACGCGACCGCAAGCAGGGTCGCCGGTGAGCTCCCGGCAAGTGCCAAAAAATAAATAAATTACCTTTTCTGATGAAGATGTCGGTCGGAGAAGATGAAGGAAAAAGAAGGAGCGCGCCAAAAGGGAATTCTTTGAGCGGGAGAAGAGAAGAGGGAAGATATTTATGGAGGATTTTTTGACGGATTTTTTTAGGGAAAAAATCCCTCAAAAAATAAAAAAATATATTTTCTCCACACGGACTCACTATGCAGTCATGGGTGGCAAGGGGTCACAGGCTGCGTTTTCTGATGACCCGCCACCCAATAGAATTTCTGATGGGTGTTTCAGACCCGTCATAATTTCTAACGGGCATTGCTCCCGTCAAAGATTCTGATGGGTCTTACCCATCAGGAATTCTGATAAATTTTGGGCCCCTCAGAATTTCTGACGGGCCTGCCCACCATGAGAAATCTAACGAGCCATACCCGTCAATTTTTGACGGGTGTAGAGCCCGTCAGAAATTCTGACGGATTCTTTTGACCGTCAGAATTTCTGTTTCTTACCCATTAGAATTTCTGACGGGTGCTCAGAAATTCTGACGGGTTGAAAGACCCGTTAGAATTTCTGAGGGATTTGTTTTCCGTCAGAATTTTTTGACGGTATTTGTGAGGGATATTCTTTCGTCAGAATTTTTTGTAAGAAATTTGGATTTTTCTTGTAGTGCCAGTTACTATGTATTTTGGAGATGTGATCTTATTGATATTTTAGGGGTTATCCCTATTTTCTGTATATACTTTTATATCATTTTGTCAAAATCTTCAGCAACATTCTTCTTTTTAATTTTTTTTTGAAGTGTAGGGACTCATGAATATTTAAAATGAGGACACTTTTAATATAACACACTTTTAGTATAGTGCGTACAACACACTAGAAAATAATGTTACTTTCTGTAAAAAAAATTAATCAGTGTTCACTTGTATAGAAAATGTCGTTACTTTCTATACAAGTGCGCTACACATTTTTTTTTTCCTATTTAGAATCATTAGCACCTCACTAATTTAATATTCAAATGGACGCGTCGAATATAAATTCTAATCAAAATGATGCATTTGATATTCGAACTCTAAATTACTTTTTTTTAGAACACAAGTGTGCTAATAAATTGTGTCAATTTTAATTTTCTTTTTCAATAGTATAAAGATACTGAAATCTACGACTCTCAGAAATAATTACGCTTTGTTTCTCTACGTTATCGGATTAATCATTGGTCATGATGGAGAAATAAAACGAAAATGTAAATCGAACATAACATATTGGCAGATTGCTATCAACAAACGATGGAATTGATTGATTCCCTAAAGAGAAATCGCAAGTTTAAATATACAATGAGATCGAATAGCACCTTAATGGGGAATTATATGTTTACCACACTCTGTTAGAGTTATTGAGCTCCTAAATAGCATAATAACTAGGAGCTATGTACATATATAATAGACTAATTGTTTTTACGTGTTAATAAAATAATATAAAGATATTATTATTTTAATTTAAAATTTTAAAATTATTGACAACACATCTAATTTAATATGATATAGACTTAAAAATTCTAATTTTAAATCTTAATATCGCTTGTATTAAAAATTTATTTCCTTAATTATTCATATTGTTCTTCTTATAAGCTTAGCTTTTAAAAATATCATCAAGTAATTTACAAAATATATAAAAATAAACTATTTTTCTATAATTCATGCACTTTTTATTGTTTAATCTTACTATATTAGCTAATGTAAAAACTTTCCATTACAAGTATTCTCATGCACCTAGCTTGCGCAAGTGAATTAAATTATAATAAAACAGCATTTCGAGAATAAAATTTGAGAACTTTTGATCTACGTGTGCTAATAAATAACAACAAATAATAATAATAATAATAATAATAATAATAATAATAATAATAATAATAATAATAATAATAATAATAATAATATTATTATTATTATTATTATTATTATTATTATTATTATTATTATTATTATTATTATTATTATTATTATTATTATTATTATTATTATTATTATTATTATTATTATTATATAGTAGTACTAGTAGTAATAGTAATAATGAAAAATCTTTTTTCGGTAGATTATACTAGTTTTTCAAATACAAAACAAACAACTAAATTATGTGCAGATCAAACAAGCTTAAACTAATTTGACGGCTTTTGGTCCGAAAAGGGTAAAAAGACTAGAAGGTGTTTTTTCTATACGAAGTAGGAACCAAAAAAATAGATTTAATGAATGATGGAAGTCTCAGTGTTTAATTCAAAATTTTGGATATTAAAATTTATTATAATTTATAATTGTGAGAATCGCAAAACATTACCTAGTTGTTGTTTTTCCAATAAAGAGTATTATCTAGTTCTTAGCTAGGTCAAAATGAAGCAGGAATTTGTTTATTGGCTATAGATTACGCCCCGTCAGTTTACTTATTTTGACAACAATATTTTATTAACAATAATCTATTAACTTTCTGTTGTTTGTTAGTATTAAATAAAATGTTCAATCCAAATTTTTTTTGTTGACCGAAAAACTGAGTCAAATTTGGAAAAAAAACTAATGAGAAATTATTTTCCGCTTTTATGTTTAAAAGTCGTATATCAAACGTAAGAAAATAAAACTATTTTTCAAAGAATTTATCTTCCTTATAATCGAAGCTTTAGACATATTATTATATTAGTTAATTTGACTTACATTTTGAATATTAGACAACTAATAAATTCAATAACGAGAAAATACATTTCATAGTGTGGAAGTAGTATTATTGAATTATGAAATTTAAAATTTAATATATGAAAAATGAAGAAAGTTTAATAATGAGATATATTTTTATAATGGACTAATATTTGCTTCTATTAAAAATTTATGTAAGCCCCATTTTTTCGGACTAAAAGCTTTCACACATTCACTAATTTCGTTACTTCAGGATCATCGAGTGTGGCTTCTCCTCCTGCGACGTCAAATCTTCAAGATCGATCTTTGATTTATCTTTTATGTCGATCTCCTTTGATTTGATTATTGTGAGCGCGCCCAGATGCCATTTTGCTTCAGAAGCACACGCATCTTAATCTGCAGGGGCGAACTCAGAAAAGAAAGTTGGGAGGACCAAAATATATAACAATAAATTATAAAAAAATGAGAGGGGCCAAGATTTGAATCTTGAACCTCTAAATATTAGCCAAATCACCTATCCACTACACCAATTAGATAATTATGATAATTTATTAGCATTCATTTTATTTATTGACTACAACTACTAGTATATACGTATATATATAGGGTTTAATGGAGGTGAAACACCCCTCCATGTGTTTCACCGTGAAACACCTATATGATCCATCGTTCATTTTAAATATGTGGTCTAGATTAAAAGAGGAGAGAGAAAGTGGTTAGATTATTTTAGTTAGGCGGTTCAAGTTATTTTTAATCTAGACCACATATTTAAGAATAGATGGTTGATTATTTGGGTGTTACACGGTGAAACACATGGAGGGGTGTTTCACCTCCATTAAACCCATATATATATGCCCCTGTTAATCTGTCATAGTCCGAAGTTATTCCGTCTGGTAAACTTCTCGATCTTCACATTATTGGATGTCATCTCTTCGTCTGATTTCGTTTCGCCGATGAATTTTGCGGCTCTGATATCAGTTTATTATGAGACATAGACGAATGAGAGAAATCACAACATAGAAGACACATATCTACAATATTCACCCTTAACTAAACTACGTCCTCGAATGGTGACTAGAGTTCTTTTCTGAAAAATTGTAGAAGATATTGTTGAAAAAATGCTGAACATATATTTGCGAAATTATCTTTTTTCCCTTAATGCATAAATTTAAATGAGGTGATGACAATAATAAAGATAATTAAATCAGACCAGAGACACACAAAATTTATTTAAGATACTCTCAAGGTGAGAGGAAAAAATCACGAGAGTGAGCATCAAATCTTTCACTATGAAAAATAACAGCATACAAAGTTTATTCTTTAATTAATCTCAGCAGAGGAATACATAAATAAAAGCCTCAAGAAATAATTATGGATCTTGCCGAATAATCTCTCGAGAAATCAAGATAAAAATCAGAAGAATCTCACCGGAATATCAGAGATTGATGAGAAGGATGTAAATAATTGTGCCTGAAATTTCGTTGAAAATAGATCAGAACTCGTCTCTAAGCGAAATCCAAAAAAATCTCTTCTCTCTCCTTAATTTTCTCTCTCCTCTTGGCAGCTTGAAACGGCGGCGGCGGCGGTTCACAAAATTCCTTTTTTTCTTCGCTTCGCGTGCACCAACTCTCAACTCACGGCTTTCCTCTCCTTTTATATTTTTTCTTTCTTTCGCGTGTTGGAGTCAAACATGTTTTATCTTTTTACCTTTTTTTTGTATTTCTTTCTTGTCGAGTCTACATAATTGAAAGTCCAACAAACTCCCCCTTCTTGATTATACAGAGGGCTCCAATAAATATGCATGCTCCCTACATAGTCTTCTTTTTAGGTAGAGGTGTAGTCATCATATCTGATACATTCTTGTCAGTATGGATCTTTTGAAGAAAAAATCTCTTCTTTTTTATCTCATCATGAATCCAATGATAACGCACATCAATATGCTTGGACTTAGAATGAAAACTAGAATGCTTACTCAGATGTATAACACTTTTATTATCACAATGAACAAGATGTTCCTTCTGCTTCAGGCCTAAGTCCTCCAAAAATTGTTTCATCTATAGAACTTTCTTGCATGCTTCAATAACTGCGATATATTCTGCCTTAGTTGTTGATAGTGCGACACACTTATGTAATTTGTACTGCCATGAGACTGCTGCTCCTGCAAATATCATCAAGTAACCAGAAGTATATTTTCTACTATCCACATCACTTGTCATGTCAACGTCAATATAGCCCTCTAGTACTAGATTAGAGTCACCAAAACATAAATAAACTTTAGAAGTGCCTTGAAGATATTTGAGAATCCACTTAACTATATCTCAATGCTCTATACTAGGATTAGATAGGAAACGACTGACCACACTAACTGCATATGCTATGTCTGGTCTTGTGCAAATCATTGCATACATCAGACTACCAACTGCAGATGCATATGGTACATACTTCATCTTTTGTTTCTCAGCGTTGCTTGTTGGACACTGTTTAGAACTCAACTTGAAGTGACTTGCAAGTAGTGATGAAACTACTTTTGCATTCTTCATATTAAATCTTTTCAAGACTTTCTCAATGTACTTCTCTTGAGATAACCATAATTTGTGCTGCTCTATAACACGAGTGATTCTCATGCTAAGGATGTGCTTTGCTGCTCCTAGGTCTTTCATGGAAAAGCATTGACTCAGCTCTTATTTCAGTTTGTCAATCTTGCTTTTGTCATGACCTACAATAAAAATATGTCATCAACATATAGCCACAAAGTGCTAAAATCATCATGTGAAAAATACTTCACGAAAACACAATGATCTGTATTTATCTTATTGTATCCTTACTGCATCATGAATGACTCAAACTTCATGTACCATTGATGAGGTGCTTGTTTGAGTCCATATAAGTTTTTTTTGTAATTTACATACCAGATGTTTGTTGCCTTTCACTTGGAGCCCTCCTGGTTGCTTCATGTAAATCTCTTCTTCCAAGTCACCATGAAGAAAAGATGTCTTGACATCAAGTTGATCAACTTCTAAGTTCTTGCTCACAGCTAATCCAAGAACTACATGAATTGATGACATCTTAATCACTTATGAGAATATCTCATCAAAGTCCACTCCTTCCTTCTGACTGAATCCCTTGACAACTAATGTTGCCTTGTATCTTGGGTATGGATTATTTTCTTCATTTTTCACTGAAATACTCATTTGTTCTTAGTGCTCTTTTGTCTTTAAGAAGCTTTACCAGTTTATATGTGTTGTTCTCATGCAGAGATTGCATCTCCTCCTGCATGGCTTTCATCCACTTAGTTTTCTGCTCATGTGACAAGACTTCTTTATAACATTATGGTTCTCCCCCTTCATTAATAACACATACTCAGTTGGATGGTACCATTTTGATTTTTGTCTTTCTCTTGTTGATCTTCTCACTTGAGGCTCTAGCTTTGGTGCATCTTGCTCAATAGGTTGCTCGACATCACCGTACGCTTGACTATTGGAAGGTGCATCTGAATCATCTGAATCAGTATCATCTCTATTTCCATCTTGATCAGCTTCTCGAACTGTGTCATCTTCCATTGGTGCTTCAACTGAACTCAGTTCAGCTAGATAATTTTTTAATAATGTTGACTCTTTATCTTTCGATAATCTTCAACCATTTGGTGTTCCAAGAATACCACATCTCTCCTTCTGACAATTTTTTTGTCAATAGGATATCACAGTCTATATCCAAATTCTCCATCTCCATACTCGAGAAAGATACACTCTTTTATCTTGCTGTCAAATTTGATCTCTCATCTTTTGGGATGTGAACAAAAGCTCTACAAACAAACACTCTAATATGTTTGTATGAAACATTCTTCCCTGTCCAAACTTTCAGAGGTATACCACCATCTAGAGGTACAAATGATGAATGGTTGATTAGGTCAACAATAGTAATCAATGCTTCACCACAAAAGCCCTTCGATAGCTTAGCATGTAAAAGCATACATCTGACATGTCCCTCAATTGTTCTATTCATTCTCTCAGCCACGCCATTTTCTTGAGAAGTCTTGAGAACGGTCTTCTCAACTCTGATGCTGAAGGTGTTGTATATAGTACTCTTCAAATAGATCTCTGTATTTGCCACCATTGTATGCGCGAACACACTTGAGCTTTCTGTCAATTTCTCTCTCAACTTTGACATAAAATTTTTTGAATTCTGTCAGCACTTGATCTTTGTGTGCTACAAAAATAGTCCAAACCCTTATAGAATGGTCATCAATAAATGTAACAAAATAAAGAGAACCATCTAGAGCTTTATCCTTCATATAACAAATGTCAGTATGCACCAAATCAAGTATATGCAAATTTTTATATGAAGAAGTTCTATTAAATGAGACTTTAGTCTGCTTACCCGTTAAACAATGCTACATATATCAAGAGATGTATTTTTTATACCTGGAAACAGATTTTTTCGAGTCAATATCTGAAGTCATTTCTCACCTATGCGACCAAGTCTTCTGTGCCACAACTCTGAAGGAGACATCTCTTCAGTCATGTTTACTTCACCAGTGCACTGTTGTGCTTTAGTCTTGTAAATTATATGATCTCTTTGTCCTTTTGCCAGAAGTAGTGAACATCTCTTAAGTTTCCATATTTCCCCTTTAAAGTTGCTCTCATAGTCTTCCTATCTAATTTTCCAACTGAAATTATGTTTAATCGGACATTAGGTACATGCCTTACATCTTTCAGCACAATTTTGCAACATGTGTTGTTCTTCAGCTGAATATAACCAATGCCAACAATTTGTGACTCAAACTTGTTCCCCATCTTAACTGACCCATATGTACCCACTATATATGTCGAGAAGACATCTCTACAAAGGGTAACATGAAATGAAGTTGCAGTGTCTAAGATCCAAACTGAGTCTTGACTCACAATGTTGATACAATCTTCTTCAGTAAGAAAGTACACATTACCAGATGTGGCCACTGCAATATTGTTTCCATCACTGCCCTTCTTCTCCTTTTCTTCATCGTGAGAACCTTCATGTGATTTGTCACGTTTTAATTTTCTGCACTATTTCTTGAAGTGTCCTATCTTGCCACAGTAATGACAAGTAAGGTCTTTTCTGAACTTTAATTTTTCTCTAAATCTCGATCGATCATGGTTGTAAGAGTTTCTCTGTTTGCTTCTCTCATGATCTTCTACAATCAATATTTCTGATGAGTTGTTAAGTATGTGCTCTTGTCTTCTTGTCTCTTCATTGAACAAGCTATCCTTGATAACTACTAACGATAACTTTCCTCCTAGAGTAGAGTTATTTAGAGAGACAACAAGTGTTTCCCAACTATTAGGTAATGAACTCAATAGCAGTAATGCTTGAATCTCATCATCAAACACGATCTTTACATAGGTCAACTTGTTAATTAATTCCTGAAAGCTACCCAGATGTTCAGCAACAGAATGATCATCTTTATACTTCAGGTTAACAAGTTTCTTCATCAATAACATCTTATTCTGCGGTGATTTGCGTCCATACATCTCTTATATTTTTTCCAAATTTGATGAGGCTCATCAATATTTGCAATATGATGAAACACCTTATCGTCGACCCATTGTCGGATTTGTGCAACTGTCTTGATTTTTAATCTCCGCCACTTTGTGTCATTCATGTCCTCGGATTTTACAATATCACCTTCGATTGGATCATAAAGATCTATGTAATTCAGATAGTCTCTCATCCGAGGTTTTCAAATAGAATAATTTTGTCCTGTCAGCATAGGCATCCGGCTGGGGGCATTATTCTCCTCCATTAAATTTATGCAATTTGATAATTCGGACTCTGAAACCACTATTGGGAAAAAGCTGAACAGATATTTGCGGAATTATTTTCTTTCCCTTAGTGCATAAATATAAATGGGGTGATGATAATAATAAAATAATTAAATCAGACTAGAGACACACAAAATTTACGTGAAAACCTCTCAAGTTGAGAGGAAAAAATCACGGGAGCGAGCAACAAATCTTTCACTATGAAAAATAGCAGGATACAAAGTTTCCTCTCTGATCTCAGTAGAGGAATACATAAATAAATCCTCATGAAATAATCTTGGATATCGTCGAATAATCTCCACGGAAATCAGGATAGAAATCAGAAGGATCTCACAGGAATATTAAAGATTGATGAGAAGACTATAGAGAATCTGTACCTGAAGTTTCGATGAAAATGGATCAGAACTCGCCTCCAAGCAAAATCCGAAAAAAACCTATTCTCTCTCTCCTCTCGGCAGCTTGAAACGGCGGCGTTCGCTTCGCACGCACCAACCCTCAACTCACGACTCCCCTCTCCTTTTATATTTTTTCTTTCCTTCATGTGTTGGAGCCAAACACGTTTTATCTTTTTATCTTTTTTTTTATTTCTTTCTTGTCGGGCCCGCATAATTAAAAGGCCAACAAATACAAAATAATTCAAACCCTATGAAGTTTATATATGGACTCCCAATACAAAATAAAAAAAATAAACTCTGAGACTCTCGTATGGGAAGGGCAGCAACTATTCAAATGACTGTGATGCACATGAGGACATATGAGTTTATCACTAAGTTAACATTCAAAGGATTATCAACAAATCTCCACCTTAACTTTAATCATCTTTAGAATATAAATCTGTCATGCTCTGCCACCGCCAACCCCGCCTCGGGGTCATATGGGTTTATCACTGGATTGAGATTCAAGATATTATCAATAATAATAATAATAATAATAATAATAATAATAATAATAATAATAATAATAATAATAATTATTATTATTATTATTATTATTATTATTATTATTATTATTATTATTATTATNAATAATAATAATAATAATAATAATAATAATAATAATAATAATAATAATAATAATAATTATTATTATTATTATTATTATTATTATTATTATTATTATTATTATTATTATAATATAAGATTCCAACTAATCAACTCCTAGGTTTTGGCATAGGAAAGAAAGTTGGTGTTATAACTTATAAGGCTCCAAAAACCACTCATATTCAAAGTTATAATGATATGAAAGTTAATTTGCCATTATTTTGGGGGGAATTAATTAGCAATAAGATGCATAATTACTTTACAAGTTCATATACATAATTATTCATATAATTGTAATTGATGTGATACTATAATCAACAAGTCACTTTTTAGATTATTCTAATTCTCAATAAATTAAATTCAACTATAAATCTATAACATGCTAAGAAAATCAATTCGACAAACTATCATTTTATTCTATATATGTATAGTAGTTAACTATGTGTCGGTCGACATTTATTAGATTTAAGGGTAAATATATTAGATAATTCAAAGAAAATTATTTTCTGTGATTTTACTTTTTGTATAACAGTTGAAAAAAATTTGAAAGTTTCCCCGTTCAGAAAATTATTATGTTGATGTCGTGTTGCCCAAGATTGTCAAGTTCGAAATTCTACCTAAATTCGTTTTAGGGAAATATATTCATTCCGTAAAATCGATATGTAAATACTTAGAGTTTAGATATAATATTAATTTAATGATAATAAATGTTAATAATATCAAATATGATAATAAATATCTAAAATAATATCAAATATGATAAATCAATAACTCAAATATCATTAATCCATTTTAAGCTTGGTAAGTTATAAGGTATATAGAGATTCAATTAAAGTCTTAATTTGATAAATTTTATTTACTAATAAATAAATGTATAAAATAATTTCCATATCCTTTATATGTTATTTTCTATTAAGTATCATAATTGTCATACAAAATCAAATATTGCATCCGTAAAATATATTGTTTATAATGTTATTTCCTTTTATTTAAATATTATGGTCCAAAGAATGAATAATAAAGAAAAAATATTATCAATTTAATATCGATAAATCACTTTAATATATTATATTAATGTAACTATTTTTTGCTGTCATATTTCAATTTATTACAATATCATAGCTTTAGATTTTTTAGATATGATTAGAATTTAGAAATTATAGTGAAAAGGGTAAAAAAGAGAGAAAAAAAAGTAGACAATTAATAGTGTAAATGAAAATCTTGGCAACACATGGAGTTGAACCCATCACCTCCAAATGAAAAGACCAAGAATCAACATATGTAGTAAAATCGGCAAATCTACTACTTAACTCGTAAGTATGAATGTTTCTATATGATTTTAACGAGTTAAAACGTATCTAGGTCCGTTTTCACCCTATTTCCGTTTTTAGATCGAGTCAACTTATTTTGGGCCCCTAGAAACGTGAAAACATAAGTTTTTAAATATTAAAACTAGTTTTTGATAACCTTGGTATTGTCATATCATAGAGTTTGAGTTCTTGTGATTGCCTATTTTCTCAAGAACAAAATTTCATGCTAAAAGTCCCTTAAATATATTAAACGAAAAATTAACATTTAATTTATTTATTTTATATTTGAACGCTCAAGAGGGCATTAAGTATATATTTTGCAGATTAACCATAAGCAACATAATAAGTTGAGGATTATTGATGTGCACCATGCACTTGTCTCTTTGATGCTCTCAAAATTTACCATTGTTACGGATGGTATCATTAACTATTCTAGACTAGTATTACTACATCGTGAATTTTTAATAAAGTAAATTATAGAAAATATTTTTATTTCATGGAAATAAATATGAAGGAAAATGATCTTAAAATACAAAATTAATATTATTAAAAAATTGGACTCGACCGCCTGATTCGACCAATTTAATGACGATATTTGGTCTGGTTTGATTTGAAGATCGAAAATGATGTTGAACCACCAAAAAAGGAGAATCGATAAATAGAAAAAATAATTTAACTTCATTTTGGAAAAAAAATATTAAATTAAGATAAAAATATAGGTAAAATGAAAAGGAGGAATACAATTAAAGAAGAATTATATGCAATAACACAAATAGAAAGAGGAAACAAAATATGAAGGAAAATTAATAGGAGAATAAATGGAAATAAAAAATGGAAGGAGATGAAGAAGAAATGAAAATTAAATAGCCTATAGTAAATAATAGGAAGGTTAGAGTGATTTGAATAAATAAATTAATAGATATCATCATTACTACTATATGAATAAATAAAAAACACTACTAATTTATCAATCATCAAGATTTTTTTAGTAAACATTAACTTTTTAAATATAATAAATTATTTGGCTAAAAAATATTTTTTAATATAATTATTTTTTTTAAATATAATTAATAAACCTTTTTAAATATAATAAAGGATGCTGACGCATCGATCAATAAATTTTAAGTGGGTAAATTTGTTTGAGTCAAATTGCCCCACCAATCTCATCGAAATGACGATAATTCACCCGAACAATGATGTCACTTCCAAGGCCTATTCTAGATCATGAAGAAGATGGACAAAGTGGCATATAAGTTGGAGCATTCCCGAAGTCTCCAACAACACCCATCTTTTATTGGGGACTACTTAAAAAATGCTATGGAGTTGGAGCAAACTTTCAAAGCACCAAGCCAAATGAGTCGACGCTCCGCAAATTCAGAGAATCCGACGCCAAAAGAGTCTTAGCGGACGAAGAATCAAACACCGAGGAAGTTGAAGCCGATAAGACAAAGTGAGGCAACCTATTGACATGCATAATTCAGACTAAAGATGAAGTGTAACACCCCCAATTCCATTCAAGATATTGTTCGCTTTGGACTCATATAGCCCGCATGAATTTAAAACGCGTCTTGAATGGTAAGGGAGGATGCTACATATAAGCCCATGACCACCTCTGTGTTTTGTCCATGTGGGACTAACTTTCATTCTCATCATCATCCTAGGGCCTTATAATATTTCCCCCTTCGGGAATCAACGTCCTGGTTGAGTCGATCCACATGGTTCAAGTGAGCACGCGAGATTGGCTCTGATACCTTCTGTAACACCCCCGATTCCATTCAAGCTATTGTTCGCTTTGGACTCATATGGCCCGCACGAATTTAAAACGCGTCTTGAATGGTAAGGGAGGATGCTACATATAAGCCCATGACCACCTCTGTGTTTTGTCCATGTGGGACTAACTTTCATTCTCATCATCATCCTAGGGCCTTATAATATTTCCCCCTTCGGGAATCAACGTCCTGGTTGAGTCGATCCACATGGTTCAAGTGAGCACGCGAGATTGGCTCTGATACCTTCTGTAACACCCCCGATTCCATTCAAGCTATTGTTCGCTTTGGACTCATATGGCCCGCACGAATTTAAAACGCGTCTTGAATGGTAAGGGAGGATGCTACATATAAGCCCATGACCATCTCCGTATTTTGTCCATGTGGGACTAACTTTCATTCTCATCATCATCTTGGGGCCTTATATGAAGATCCTGGATAGCCCGGATCAACGACACCAGGGACATCGCCGACTTTGGTGGGGGAGAATGTCACAGGTTCTTTTGTGACCTACTCAAACATTGTCGCACGCCCAGGATAAAATGCCAGGGCCAAAGTTCCGCACCACAACTTGCTAGAGCACTCTATTTTCATGGTTCATGCTCACTTTTGTTAAGAGACATCAAATGAATGCTCTCAAGTTATTCTTTTTGCTTTCTTAAGATTCCATGTATTTTAACCATTTTTCCAAGGATTTTGTCAACTTTTCATAGTTCTGCCAACTAGTGACCTAGCAATAAGCATGCATATGTAAACTGCACCCTCGGGATGGTTCTCCACGATACTCTTCGTCATCCTATCCCTTAGGGCTATGATATCTTATATGGAATCATACCCCCACATGTCGTTGTAGTTTTTTTTGTCTTGTTTAATGAAAATCAGTCATTTCCTAAAGAATTATTGACGTTTCTAATGTGTATGCCATAATAGCGGGATCGACGCCCTTTATTATGACCAAACGCTTCAAGACGCCCTCAGCGTAGACGAGACTCTGCCTTGGAACCAAGCCAAGAATTTGCCTTCGGTGACCCATTGGAAAGTTGCCGCTCAAGTGCTCGTCTTGACGCTCCATGCAAAACGCCCCGCACGACACTGCCCAGTCGGCGCCCCATGTCCTATTTGAATGTTGCCGCTCAAGCGCCTGTCTTGATGCTTTTCTTAGGACCCTCCGCACGATACCGCTCTGCGGCCTCGTCATGCCCCAGTACTTTAACTGCCTTTTCACTCAAAACTCATTCATCCAGTCTTGTCCAGACGCCGCACGTGCTCATGTCCTACACAAACACCCTATGACGTGCGTCGCCTTTTTCACTTGCTTAGGCCTTAAAGTTAAACATTAATGTATTTTTGCAGCTCAAGTATACATCTCATGTCTCAAGCTCATGTACATATATTTCCCCATGTCATTCAAAGACCACACCTTAAATAATTGTTCCAATAATAAAAAGCAAGATTTTGAGCACCAGTACAATTTAGCTTTGTTTTATTCCCACTCTTTTTTTTTCTTTTTATTTCCTTTTGGGCATTTTCCTCGTTGAAGAAAAGATATTGCACTTGCTCTTGGCCATCAACGAAGGATGATATTTTCTCATCTAGAAGGAAAGAGGCATTGAGCCCCTTCTGTTCATAGAGTCTTCATATTGATGAATCATAGTAATTAATTAATTAAAAAATTGCTAGCTAATTTATATATTTTGATCTCCGTCGGCTGCTACGTACGTATATACCTTTCTATTTTTTAAAAAAGAAAGGGAGCATATTTAGCACTTTTGTTAAGTAGGCTACTTAGGGTCGATCTAATCCGTCAAATTTAATTTTGATGGTTCAACATCAAATTTTAAAATATATTTTAAACTTTTAAATTTGATCTTATACCGTCAAAATCAAATTTGACGGATTAGATCATCGCTAAATAGCCTACTTAGCAAAAGTCCTAAGTAGACTTCCCAACTTCTTTTTTAAAAGAAGAAAAATATATAAAATAACATATTATGACATAATTATGATCTTTGTTTTTTTTTCATTAACTTACCAAAAGATGGAAAGAAATTCTTCTTTTTTATAGAATTAAAAAGTTTTCTTTATGTAATTTTGCACAATATGTTTGGTCAAAACTGATCGAGAGGGTGGTAGCCATTAGTTTTAATAATAAAGATGTCCATTATATATACTATAATTCAGATCCGTACATCCAATTTCAAATAAGATATTCATATGCAACATATGGCATATTCATTGTTTCATAATTACACATAGTAAAAAATCTCAAGCTTGAATGTTTTATATCAAAATATATAATGTCCCTATTGAGAAAAAAAGGGTAACATATATTATTTCTTAAAATTATTGCTCAGCTTAATTTCAAATCCCTTTGTACGTATGGGAGGTAGAATTATTAATTAGGGTGTGACCATGTGGCTCTCTTTTGTTCAAAAGAAGAGCTAGGAACTCTGATAGTACCTTTCATGGTCCACCATTTCTAGGATGGTAGCAAGTCGCAAGAACTCTGCATGCTCTCTCTCTCCTACCATCGCAAGAACTCTGCACTCTCTCTCTCTCTCTCTCTCTCTCTCTCTCTCTCTCTCTCTGGATTCAGTGAGTTGCAGTAGAGAATCCAGAATACCTAGTCATCTGCTAAATGTTGAAGAACAAAAATATATGCTTTGTATTTAATCAATGTTGCAAAAGCAATGATGATGGAGTCATAGTGT
>LTAE01000681.1:48188-74322 GCA_001647135.1 Pontederia paniculata
TATATATATATATATATATATATCCGTCCTTACAATATTGGCTTAGGTTATATGACTTCGTTAAATTTTATATAAAATATGATAAAAAAGATTCGATAAATTTATCCGACAAAACACTTATAAATTGATTTCTTCCTCAATTAAAATTTTATTTATTTTTAAAGTTCAATAAAATGCTCCGTAACTAACTAAAGACGTCTTCACATAAAAAATAAATCTCTTGATTTCGTGTGTTTTCTTTTACGTGCAATATTTTTTTTCTCATTCGATATCCGCAATAGAGTAATCTAATTATATACTAATAATTCTGATTGTTTGTCGTTCTCGTTTATTCTAAATAATAAAAAAATGAATCACTTCTTATTCATAAAAGATTATATATGGCTAGAATATACTCTACTTTTTTTAACGGCTAGATCTTCTCTCCCCTTTGATCCCCATCAGCTAATAAGTATTATTAAACCTTTTTAAGCCTTTCTTGCTTGCTTCCCTTCAGGATATATGCACTTTTGTCGCCTTCGTCTTTAACACCAACGTTTCTTTCTCGCTACCTTCTGCGTGCAACGTGCCTCCGCTCCCACACGTATATTTAAACCACCCCCACAGAGCCACAGCTCATACCATGTCCTCAACCGAGTACTTGCATGCGACCATCACATAGATCACAACAATTTCAGCCCTTTCGTTCTACAGTCAGAGATTTCATCACTAGCACATATGGAGTTGCAGCACTCCTACGCCGCAGCCAGGAAGCTACGGAGATCCTTGAGGGTTGCCTTCTTCTTGGCGAGGAAAGGCCTCACCTCGAAGAGAAAGCTCATCATGGAAGCTTATACCAAGGCCTTGAGGAAGTACACGCACTTGGTCATGCTCCACAAGGTCTCCTGCAGAAGCACGGCGCGACCGCCTCCTGCAGGCCATTCCTTTCGCGTCTGGGAGCGCTATGAGCACTTCTCAATCGGCAATGGCCGCCAAAGTCCTTCTTATTGCTTCCATCCTGACGATGATAGTATTGATGAGGAGCTCGATCATGAGGTCTCCGGGCCTGTTTTCAGCACTCTGGAGATGGAGGACTACTCGCTTGGGTGCATAGACGATGTGAACATTTCGGGCGCCGGTGCAGATGATGATGAGTTGATTGCAGAAGAGATCGATGACAGAGCTGAGGAGTTCATCAAGAGGTTTTACGAGGAGTTGAGTGCTCAAAGTGACAATTATGACGAGTTATAGACGACGTTTCTGTAGAATTAATTCACCCAATTTTGTTTCGAAAGGCTGAGCTGAGGGTTACTGTAACATGTGCATGTTTACACTCGTGTTGTGGTCGGTCGGCACATCATGAGGATGTTGTGTTAATTTTGAGTAGATAACAGACGTTTTCATTAGTTACTGTTGTAATTTGGAGATGTGATCTTATTAGTATTTTAGGGGTTATCCCTATTTTCTATATATACTTTTATATCATTTTGTCAAAATCCTCAGCAACATTCTTCTTTTTCAATATTATAAGGATACTGAAATCTACAACTCTCGGAAATAATTACTCTTTGTTATGTACTTTACTTGCACGTTATCAGATTAATTAATCATTGATCCATGATGGAGAGATAAAATTAAAATGCAAATATGTTGAGACATCATCCTGCGGGCGTCCATTGATTGAGCGGACGACCGTTGATGCGAGCGTGCGGGCGTCCATTGATTGAGCGGATGACCGTTGGTGCGAGTGTGCGGACAACCGATCAATGGACCGGACGATCGTGCATCTCTTCATCGGACGACCGTCAATGGACCAGACGACCGAGCATCACTTCATCGGATGACTGTGCATCTCAGCGTCTCTCCATTGGACAACCGTGCATCTCAGCGTCTCTCCACTGGACGACCGTGTATCTCTTTATCGGTTTTTTCTGTTTATTCTCTAGCGTTATAAACTGTAACATCTGATATAAACTTCCATATAAAAAGGGAAGGATGAGATATTTTTTGAGTTATGCAGAATAAAATTTTCATCTTCCCTCCACATCGTGTTCTCTCTGTGATCTCTACGACGTGTTCTTGGCGGTTCAATTTGTTCTAGTGTGTGATCTGAAGTCTTGATTGGAGTTCTTTGATCTATTTACCTTGGAATTACTGTAAACATGAACATGTCTTCTGCATCTGGAAGTTCTTCTTTTGCATCTGGAAGCTCTTCTTCTGTCTCTCCTCTTTTGAGTGTGATTGACATTTCAAATCCACTTTTCTTGAGTGCTTTCGATACACCGGGTCAAGTCTTGATTCCGCATTTGTTGGTAAATTCGAAAAATTATCCAAATTGGACTAGTGCATTTTATAATGCTCTCCTTGCCAAGAACAAACAAGGGTTTGTAGATGGCAGTTTTAGCATTGATGAGGTTGATATTCCCTTGCATTTTCAATGGAAACGGTGCAATGCTCTTGTAGTTTCTTCGATCTCAAGCACAGTCACTAAAGGTCTGATAAGTAATGCTGCCTATAGCGGAAGTGCAAGGTCGTCTAGTTAGATCTAAAAGAAAGGTTTGAAAAAGTGAATGACATGAAGGTTTATACAGTTCAAAATGACATTTATTCTTGTTCTCAAGGAGATTTATCAATTTCTGATTATTATACGAAACTCAAAAATCTTTGGGAGGAATATGATCAAATCACACCTGTTTTGCCTTCACTTGATGTGTTGAAAGAATATAGAGATCATCTTAATAATGAGAAGTTATACAAATTTTTAATAGGTCTTGCAGATGGTTATTCCCATGCCCGATCTCATATCATGTTAATGAGTCCCTCTCCTTCAATTAATTGAGCTTATGCACTTCTAGTTTAAGAGGAACAGAGACAAAACAAAATTGGCGGAGGTGATCAACAAATAGCCTTCTTGGGTGCCAAGTTTCAGCAAACTTTCAATAAGAATAAAAGGGACAATACGATTGTGTGTGATTTCTGCAAAAAAAATAGGACACAAAAAGAGCCAGTGCTATAGGATTATAGGATTTCCACCAAACTTCAAGGTCAACAAAGGGAAGAACCAGATTAATCATGCAAATTCAACTGGATTGTTAACACATCAAGGGGAAAATACAAATTCTGATAATGCCATGTTTATTGAGGACCAATACAACAAAATCATCCAGTTGTTGAACAAGGAACATGCATCAAGTTCTTCTGATCCTGCTGTTAATTTGGCAGGTACAACTGGTTTTCTTCCTTTGCACTTAACAGATTCTTGGATTTTAGATACTGGGGCTTCTAATCATATGACTTCATGTTTAAATTGGCTGACTGATGTCAAACCACTATCCAAGAGTAAATTTGTGACTCTACCAGATGGAAGTACTTCTCATGTCTCACATATAGGCACTTATTTGTTAAGACAAAACAAGAAATTGCTTAATGTGCTTTATGTTCCAGATTTCAAATTTAATCTCATCTCTGTGGGTCAGTTGACTGTGGACTTAGATTGTTCAGTGATATTTACTTCTGATGTTTGTCTAATTCAGTCTCACTGCAATGGCAAGGTGAACCGGATTGGTAAAAGGATCAATGGTCTACATCATCTACTTGAGGCTGGAGAAGATTCAAAGACATTCAATGCTTGTCGTGTGTCTGCTGCTGCTGCTGATTCATCCATGGAAGTTTGGCACAGAAGATTGGGACATATTCCTTTGGATAGAATTCAGTTCATCCATTCTATTTCTTGTATAAGGGATGATTCTTTTCATTGTAAAGTTTGTCCTATGGCTAGACAAACTTGTTTGCCATTTTCTGATAAAAGTTTTCAGACTCAGCATAGTGAGACAAGATTGAGTTTAATTCATATAGATACATGGGGTCCTTTCAAGATTCCAACTTATGATAGACACAAATACTTTGTTACAATTGTTGATGATTTTAGTCGAATGACTTGGGTTTATCTGATTTCTAACAAATCCGATTGTGCTAAAATGGATATACAGTTCATAACCTTTGCAGAAAATCTTTATAATAACAAAGTTCAAATTGTTAGAACAGATAATGGCTCAGAATACTGCAATACAACTTGTCAAGAATTTTTTAGCAAAAAGGGAATCTTACATCAAACAAGCTGTGTTTATATCCCTCAACATAATGGAGTAGTTGAAAGAAAGCATAAGTACATTCTTGTGACATCAAGGGCCTTAATGTTTCACTCCAATTTACCACTTAAATATTAGGGAGAAAGTATTCTTACAGCCGTGCACATAATTAACAGATTGCCACTTAAAGTGCACAAAAATCTCTCTGCATATCAAAAAATTTTCAGTGTTACTCCGGACTTTAATCATTTTAAAGTGTTTGGATGTTTATGCTATGCTACTAACAAGTTGATAACTGACAAATTTGATAAAAGAGTTATTCCCTGTGTTTTCTTGGGGTATTCTATGAAGCAAAAGGGCTATAAGGTCTTAAACTTGGATACTAACAAAGTGTTAGTCAGCATAAATGTAAGGTTTTATGAGAGTATCTTTCCATTCACTCTTCAAAAACAGAAATCAGATTTAATCTTTGAAGATATCTTCAAGTTACAGTCAGATCAAAGTTTTTCACAAGAATTTACTAATCAACCTATGTCAATATCCCCTGGTTTTTTTTCCTTCTGAGGAGTTGTCTGATTCTTCTTCTGACACTCCAGTTCAACTTTCCGATACTCAAGTTCAAAATTCTGTTGTTGAGATAACCTCGGATACTGTTGATCAAACTCAAGAATCTGATATTCTTCCTGTTGAAGATCTGGTTTCATCTCAAGTTTTTGTTAGAGAGAAGAGGATTAGAAGACCACCATCATGGTTACAAGACTATATCACTCGAAATTTGGCAAATTTAAGTTCTTGTCATCCAATAAGTAACTTTGTTGATTATTCAACATGCTCACCTTCATATCAGAATTTCCTATCTCCTCTCTCTGTTGTGTTTGAACCATCCACTTATGATCAAGCTGTGCAAGATGATAAATGGAAAGAAGCTATGGATTGTGAACTCAAAGCTTTGGAGTCTAATGGAACATGGGAGGTTGTGGATCTACCCCTAGGAAAGAAACTTGTTGGTTGTAAATGGGTGTACAAAGTTAAAATGACTGTTGCAGGTGAAATAGAAAGATATAAAGCCCGGTTAGTTGCGAAAGGTTGTAATCAGAAGGAGGGTATTGATTATACAGACACATTTTCTCCAGTAGCTAAGCCTGTAACCATTCGAGCTATGATGATTTCTGCAGCACAAAATGGGTGGCCTCTTTTCCATCTGGATGTCAACAATGCGTTTCTAAATAGAGACTTATACGAAGAAGTGTACATGAAGTTACCACAGGGATTATATAGACATGGGAAGAATTCCAAAAACAAAGTATGCAGGCTTTTGAAATCGTTATATGGATTGAAACAGGCTTCAAGACAGTGGAACATTAAGTTCATTGAAATCCTTTTGAGTGAAGGATTTACTCAGAGTCGAAATGATTATACCATGTTCACCAAATCAGTAGGGAACTCTTTCGTGGCTTTTCTTGTCTATGTTGATGACATTTTGGTTACAATAAACCATCTCCCTACTATAGAATGTGCTAAAGCTGCTTTGCAGTCACAGATTAAACTCAAAGATCTCGGTGAGGTTCATTTTTCCTCGGAATGGAGGTTCTCATATCACCCAAGGGAATTTTCTTAACACAGCGGAAATATACTTTGTCTCTTCTGTCTGACCTTGGTCTTACTGGTGCTAAGCCTGCAGGCACACCATTGGAACAAAACCAGAAACTTACCACAGATGCGTATGATGAGCACTTACGACGGACTGGTTCTAATACTCCGATTGATGATCTTTTGACTGATCCGGAATCTTTTCAAAGGCTTATTGGGAGACTTATATATCTTACTAACACAAGGCCAGATATCACATTTGATGTTCATCATTTAAGCCAATTCATGCAAAACCCGAAGGTATCACATCTTGAGGTTGTTGTTCGAGTGGTTCGATATTTGAAACAATCTCCTGGCAGAGGTCTCTTCTTTTCTGCAGAAAAGAACAATCGTGTGTCAGTGCATTGTGATGCTGACTGGGCAGCTTGTGCCTTCTCTCGTCGTTCTATTTCTGCATTTTGTATTCAGATTGGTGGCTCTTTGGTTTCATGGAAGTCAAAGAAACAAGCAGTTGTCTCGTTCCTCTGCTGAGTCTGAGTTTCGCAGTTTCGCCTTGGCAGTAGCAGAGATTGTTTGGCTAGACAGACTCTGCACAGACCTCTCATTTTCTTTACTCAAACATGTCACTATTTTTTGTGATAGTCGAGCTGCTATTCAGATTGCTTAGAATCCTATTTTCCACGAGCGTACCAAACATATTTTGAAGTTGATTATTATTTTGTTCGTGATTATAGCTTGAAGAAGGTAATCACCTTGCAACATGTTGGCACTCGGGATCAATTGGCTGATCTGTTGACTAAGGCGTTGAGTAAACATCAGCACGACTACTTAGCCAGCAAGATGGGGTTGTTCGATCTGTTTCAACCTCCATCTTGAGGGGGAGTATTGAGACATCATCCTGCAGGCATCCATTGATTGAGCGGACGACCGTTGATGCGAGTGTGCGGGCGTCCATTGATTGAGCGGATGACCGTTGGTGCGAGCATGCGGACGACCGATCAATGGATCAGACGATCGTGCATCTCTTCATTGGACGATCATCAGTGGATCAGACGATCGTGCATCTCTTCATCGGACGACCATCAGTGGACCGGACGACCCAACATCACTTCATCGGATGACCGTGCATCTCAACGTCTCTCCACTAGACGATCGAGCATCTCAGCGTCTCTCCACTGAATGACCGTGTATCTCTTTATCGATTTTTTTTGTTTATTCTGTAGCGTTATAAATTGTAACATCTGATATAAACTTTCATATAAAAAGAGAAGGATGAGATATTTTTTGAGTTATGCTGAATAAAATTTTCATCTTCCCTTCACATCGTGTTCTCTCTGTGATTTCTACGACGTGTTCTTGGCGGTTCAATTTGTTCATATACAGATCGATTCAGAAAGGTCTGAATCTTGACAAAATCCAACATAACATATTGCTAGATTGCTATCAACAAACGATGGAATTGATTGATTCACTAAGGAGAAATCGCAAGCTTAAATATACAATGGGATCGAACGCTCCTTTATGGGGAATTATATGTTTACCACACTCTGTTAGAGTTATTGAGCTCCTAAATAGCAGAATAACTATGAGCTATTTTCATATATCAGGCTAATTTTTTTTGTTCTGCATACGTTTATCATCAAGTAATATATCAAATATATAAAAATAAACTATCTTTTCTACAATTCATGCACTTTTTATTGATTAATCGTACTATATCAGTTAAAAAAAATTCGTTACAAGTATTCTCATGTACCTAGCTCGCACAAATGAATTAAATTATAATAAAACGACAATAAATTTTGAGAATAAAATTTGAAAACTTTTGCTCTCCGCGTGCTAATTAATAATAAAATAATAATATTATTATTATTTTTAAATCTAAATTTATTGATGTTTAAGATTAATTTGGAGTTCAAATGAAAAAATATGAACTCTTATCAAATTGACGATTTAAATTAAATTCGAAGTTATCAGTTTTTATTGATTCTCATTTTTCAATTCAACGGCTCATTATCCTAATATTAAAAATATATTGATGAGATTTTGACCAAATTTATGCACTACATCGTACATTACTTTATATTTTCTCCATGTTGCAAAACCTTTTTTAATTTCGTCGCTTGCTTTCTATACAGGAACCATGAGCCCATAAAAGTGAAAACAGATGAACCAATTAAAAACCTCAACTTCAAGAAGAAAAATTAAAATCACGAACAAACTCTTTTGTTAATAATATTATCATTCCACACATATTATGACATGTTAAACAAGATATATAAATTGACATATCACTTAATTTGATTTTTTTAATATTTTTATTGAACACTCATAAACACATGCACTACACATGAGATTATAGGCAACAACACGGCTTGATATGCAACAATATTCATAATTTTGTTGAACTATGCATAAAGCTTGATATGCCACACAGGCACTACACATGGGACAAAGTAGGCCATGCAATACATGTTACCTACTCTTTTTATTAAAAAAAATTCATACGCTAATACACATATATATACCGGGAATGAAAACCATACGGTCCCATATCTATGATATGGCATCTAAAAGTTTAGAATCTAAGATTTATATCTCCTACTAATTAAACCACTTTGCATGCCCTTTTAGGCATTAAAATTACAATTTTTGCTTCTTTCTTTCTTCGTCTTTCGGCTTCCTCTTCCTCTTTTAAGGGCTTACAAACTTTTACGTAAACGCACCACCAAATGGTAAGCCATACAGCTGCAACAACAAGCCACACAGCCGCCATTATGCTCCACAAAACCCCACAACGTTGGAATTTCTTACAGTTCACGATCAGCTCCGCCATCGTCGCCGTATTCCATGAGATCGAAGGCTTCAACCTGAACAGCTCCTTCACCCCATGGATGTCCTCCTCGTCGAGCTCCACCTTCCTCTCCCTCCACAGCAAGGAAGGGTACATCACTGCGCTCCTCGTCGTCGTGTGGCCGAGCCCCCAGACGTGCCCGAGCTCATGCACGAGCACCGTCTCCAAGTCCGTCGCTTGCTCGTCCGTGTCCTTCCCGAGGTCCGTCGTCCAGTGTTCCTCTGCGTCCATGCTTACTTTCGCCCCGTGCGTCTCTGACATGGGAATGGCGTACGCCATGATCCCACCGCGCCCGTCGAACTGGAAGCCACTTCCGTGCTCGCCCTCGTAGAATCCGATCTTGATGTCGGCCTCCCGGTAATCCGTGGTCTCCTTGAACCTCAGTGGGATCACGGCCTCCCACCGCCCGAGCGCCCCCCGAAGCGCCTTGAGGATCTCTTCCCGGCCGAGGAGATCGTAGGAGTGATCCGGCGAGAGTGCGTACGTGAGGATCCGCGGCCTCGGCCCGAGCTTTCTGTTCCATTGAGGTGCGTTTGGTAAGAACGTGTAGTGGCCACGACGAAACAGGTGCCCCTGTAATTGCAGCTGCTGATGGTGTTGTTCGTTGTAGCGGCAGCTTAAGGTCTTGACTGCAGCTGAAGCAGGCGCGTCCTGGTGCACGTAGTTGTCCGGCTCAGCGACGGCGGAGGAGGAGAAGACGAGGCAGAGGAGAAGTAGAAGAGAGAACATAAGAGAAGACGAAGCCATGGGTGGATGGACGATGAAGAGAACGTGCATGGGACGAGGGACTTATTATTATATAAGATTCAAAGTAATCGATTCCTACTCTGTGACGAAAAAAAAAGTTAACTCCTGTTCGATTTCGGCAAAGGAAAGAAAGCTGGTGTTATAACTTATACGGCTCCGAAATATACTTTTATTCAAAGTTATAATGATATGAAAGTTAACTTGGCATTATTTTGGGGGTAACTAATCTACAATAAAATGCATAAATATTTTACAAGTTCATATAATAATTTATATAATTGTAATTGATGTGATTATATAATCAATAAATCACTTTTAAGATTATCCTAATTCTCAATAAATTAACTTCAACTATAAGTCTATAATATGATAAGAAAATCAATTCGACGAACTAACATTTTATTTTATATTTGTATTTTAGTATTTCCCTACGTGTCGATCGACATTTATTAGATTTAAAGGTAGATATAATAGATAATTCAAAGAAAATTATTTTCGGTGTTTTCAGTTTTTGAATAACAGTTGCAAAACAATTCAAAGAAAATTGTAGAAAATATTTTTATTTCATGTGTATATGAAGGAAAATTATTTTAAAATAAAAAATAATGTTATTAAAATCAGGCCCGGTCCAATTCGACCAGTTTAATCACAACTTGATATTTGGTCCAGTTTGATTTGATTCTGGAAAATGACGTTGAACCGCCAAAACCTGGGAATCGGTGAAAAAAACAATTTAATTTCATTTTTTGGAAAAAAATAAAATAAGGTGAAAAATAGGTAAAAATGAAAGGAAAAATTTGAAAACGAGGAATATAATTAAAGAAAAATTATATGCAATAACAAAAATAGAAAGATGAAATAAATATGGAGGAAAATTAATGGGGAAAATAAATGGAAATAAAAGAGGCAGGATGTGAAGAAGAAGGAAGTGAAAATAAAAAAAAATGTATAATAAATAAACAGGAAAGTTTGGGTGATTTTCATTAAAATAAATTAATATATCATCATTACTATTATATAAATAAATAAAATGTAATATTAATTTACCAATCATCAAGATTTTTTAGTAAACACTTAACTTTTTAAATATAATAATAATTTGAGTAAAAAAAACTTCATTACAAATAATAAAGAAAGAAATGAGTCAAAAATAAAAGAAAGTAAAGCCAAATAAGAGAAATATTTTTACTAATTTAGAGCAAAATAAATTAGTATAACATCATTTATAATATATAAATAGTATAAACTATCAATCATCATGATTTTAAATAAATATAAACTTTCTAAAACATAATTTTATATTAATATATAAATAGTAGTAAGCTGTTATTACAATTTTATATATCATATAATACTAATTATGTAATAAATATTTAGTATTATTATAAATAATATTATTTTAATAAAAGTTAGTTCAAATCAATTTAATCCTATCGAATTGGTTCAATCGTGACTAAGTTGACCATTCAGTTCGGCTTTCGACCCGTTAAAAAAATTCTCATTTGAATTGCAAAGGTTCATTTTCTCATTTTTTATCAATGTAAAATCGACCGGTCTCTTTTAAATTACCAAATAACAGACAACCATGAAATAGTTTTTTAAAAAATACAAACTTATCGCTTTTATCCCTCTCATTAATTTATAAACCTTATTTATTCTGCTTTAGTTATATTACATAATACATATCTTAGCAAAATAATTGATTTATGGCTTTTTCAATAAATTCATATGTTTTCTTGGACTATATATTATAATTTTATTGATCACATAACTGTAAATATATATAGATTGAAATTTATCACATAATTATTTATTTTATATTTGAACGCTCAAGAAGGCATTAAGAATAAATATATTGTGCACCATGCATTCTTTTTTTTTTGTCGCCGTGATTTTTGAAACTTCTATTTTATCCGTACACTTATTTATCATAGATGAAACTTTCGATGAAAAAAAATGAGAAGCAAAGAGCGTATAACACATTTTTAGTATAGTGTGTAACACTAAAAACTAATATCATTTTATGTACAAAATAATTTGATCACTATTCACTTATTTAGTGCGCTACATATTTTTTTTCCTAATAAAATTAACTCAAATTTCAACTTTTCTTTCTTTCATCTCTTGATGCTCTCAAAATGCGCAACATATTCATTTTGTTTATTTTCTAATTGAAATTTCATGTACAATTAATAGTATATATATATATATATATATATATATATATATATATATATTATACTTTTCAATACGAATGATTATATTACAAGAAAATAATATTAGATCATATATTATCTATACTCTCCTATTAAGATTATTTATTTCTTTACCAAACGATAGTTCAATTACCTTTCCAAAATAAATAAAATATATAAAGTTCGCAGTTTAAAAAAAGTAAATGATTAGTAAAAGGTAATGATGTACATTAGCCCACATAAACAGAAGTTAGAATCTGAACTTCCATTACATGAATTTTTTTCATTATAAAATTTATAATATATCTATACATCAGTCAAAGGAAGCATAGAAGCCTATTGACAATTCTAAGATCTGCTTTAGATGACGAGTTAGGGATGAATATGAATGATTACTTATGAAAGAGTAAAAAGAATTATTATAATCAATGTTTGACTATTTTATTTTTTTTATGTATAAAGATTATTGAAGATTATAATAATTTTTAAAATTATCATATTTATATTTCATCGATTTGATAAAATTGGGTGGATTAAACTTTTTAATCCAAATTTATTCTCTGTTTCATTTATTATTTTAAATTATTTTTTTTATTCGCACGCAAACAAATATCCTAAAATTCTTATACATAATATATAAAATATTGATTCTCTAATTTATAATTTATTAATATATACACATCATTCATCAATTTCGAAAGGATAAAAAAAATCTTTTTAATAAAATTATCCTTTTCTATCAATCTATTTATTTTTTATTCAAATAAAACGTTGACTATCTTATGTCATCTATTATCATTTATTTTTATTTAAAAATAAATTTAAATAACCTTTCTCAACCCGTACTTTTTAACTCTTATCGTTAACTTATCAATCATCATCCCTTTATTATTAAACATCTAAAACCAAGCCTAAGATTAAATTCCTAGAGATTAAAAGACTCAAAATTATACCTCTAATTGATGTGAACCGCTAATAATTTTATTCTACCTATAAATCTAACCACAATTCTTTTATAAAAGTTTTTCTTGAACTTGGGACCTCTCCATCTTAATCAAAACTCAACTTAATTTTAAGTATTACAATTAGATCTCTTTCCCTTTTTCTTCTTCTCCTTGCTTTACAAGCAGTCGGGAACAATTTATCTCAATGCACCATAAAATATGTAAAGATACCGCTGCAAACAAGAGCAGCACAGCCGCCATTATGCTCCAAAAGAACCCACAACGCTGGAATCTATAACAGTTCACCTTCGCCTCATGGAGCGTCGCCGTCTTCCATGAGATCGACGGCTTCAACCTGAAGAGCTCCTGCACGCCCTGGATGTCCTCCTCGTCGAGTTCCACCTTCGTCTCCCTCCATGAGAAGGTCGGGTACATCACTGCCCTCGCCGTTGTCGTGTGGCCGAGCCCCAAGACGTGCCCGAGCTCATGCACGATCACCGTCTCCAAATCCATCGCTTGCTTGTCCCCGTCCTTCGCGAGGTCCGTCGTCCAGTGCTCCATGGCGTCGATGTTCACGTACGCCCCGTACCACTCCGTCATGGGATACGCGTACGCCAACATCCCCCCGGGCTCGCCCTCGTAGAATCCGACCTTGACGTCGGCCTTCCAGAAATCCGAGGTCTCCATCACTGCCTCCCACCTCCCGAGCGCCCTCCGGAGCGCGGCGAGGATCTCCTCCCGGCTGAGGCAGTCGTAAGAGTGTTCCGGCGAGAGCGCGTACGTGAGGATACGGGGCCTCCGCCCGAGCTTTCTGTTCCATTGAGGTGCCTTTGGTACGAAAACGTAGTGGCCACCACTAAAAGGTCGCTTCTGTTGCTGCTCCTGCTGCTGGTGGTGGTGGCGGCGGCTGCGGAACCCCGATCCATTGTAGCGATCGTCTGCGAGCTGGCGGCCGGAGGAAGGGACGACGAGGCAGAGGAGGAGTAGAAGAGAGATCAGCGACGAGCAAGAAGAAGACATATATTACATAGAATGACATGCAGTGACGGGCGTTTGTTTGATCCGTAAAATCCGTTGTCCTGATAAAAGTGGCAGTCATAACTTTTATTTTCTGAAATTTTGAGATGCACCAAATATTATTTATGACAATTTCAAACGGATTCTACATATTTCTTAGAAAACTCGACTGTAAACATATAATGCTTATTTTAAGATCCTAAATGTAAAGATGTGATTCATTTTATAGAAGATTATTGATAGCACATCTAATTTAATATAATATTAAAGTTAAATATTTTGAATCTAAATATTGATGTCTCATATTAAAAAATATTATTATTTAATTATTTAGATTAAAATTATCACCGTTCAATATGTAAAGATAATTTTTTTAAATTATTCGTAGCACATCTAATTTAATAATTAACTTAAATGAAGTGTTAATTATTTATAAATATAAAAAAATATAAGAATAATGAGAAATACCTCATGTAATTGACCAATCTAAAGTCGACATCTTCTTTGCTAGATAAAAAAGTATTTTTTTATCGAACATTTGGATGAGCGTCAAAGAAGTAACTACGTGATTATAACCTCATTGGAGTGCTCATCGATATGCTATACATGAAAAAATAAGAACAGGTGAATGTCATTTTAGGTGTGCTACTTCATCTATTCTATCAGTTAACTTGATGAAACCTAGATAAGAACAACAAAGGTGTACTATGGCAAGATTGGAGGAAGATATGGTAAGGTAAAGGCTCATAAAATTTTCATTACTGTTGTTAGCCTTTTATGCTTTATTGACATTAAATTTTCAACTTTTTAAAAGAGATAATTCTTGATTCAATTGATCTTAACTTTCCAATTAAAAAAGTCAAGGCAGTAAGAAAGGAAAATACATTTAATTTGTAGCTATTTATGAATATTGCATGTCTTGAATGCCAAAAGTTTTTTTTTGAACTTTTTCTATTATACAGATAAATAAATTATGATAGAAAGATGAGAATGAAAGTGAAAAAGAAAGAAAACAGGGAAGGTGAGAGAAAATGTGAAAGAAAAAGAAAAAAAAATCATCATAACAATTATAAGAAAAATGATTGGTAAAATTTGTTATTATGTTGAAATGAGAAAGTTAATGAATAAGAAATTTTCAGTTAGGATTTATATAATTGAACATTGTGGATATTAAGGAGAGAGGATAAATAATTATCATGCATCAAGTGTTTACGTGTTAATGCGTGACAAATAATTAAAATGATGACACTTATCATTCGAGATTAAGTGAAAGTATTTAAAAATAAAAAAAAAGTGTTTGAAATTTTGAGAAAAAGTAAATGGATAATATTAAAATTTAAGCAGTACAGTGAAAATAAAACTATAATTGAGGGGACGAAAAATAGAAATAACTTTTAAATTAATGCCATAACCACTCTTTTTTTAACATGTCATTCATCACATCTCAAATCTTAATGCCACTCTATTTTATTCGGATTTAATGTTAGTGTACCCGGGTATACTATGTACCTTGTCTAACAAATCGTTTGATCTGAAATCTACGATTGAAAAAATAAATAAAGAATAATAATCTTAAATAAGATCCACCGTAGATCTCAGATCAAACGGTTTGTTAGACAGGGTACATGGTATACCCGGGTACACCAACATTAAATCCATTTTATTCTTAACTGTATTATTTTACTTATGACCCTTTTCAAAGAAGTTGAGAGATTCCCAATAAGTTTAGTATGTTAACTAGATAATGGATTTTTTTTATTTCATACTGTAAGGGTCTGTTTGGCTAAGCTTATAAGTAGGTTAAAACTACTTATAAGTAATTTTTAGAATATCTCCATGTTTGGTAACTAAAAATATTTACTTATAAGTTGTTAGATAATTACTTATAAGTTGAAAAAAATTAAGCAGGGTCCCCCCTGCTTATTTTTAAAGTTGTTGACTTATTAATTTTAACCAACTATATTACTCTTTTATCCATATCTTTTAATATTGTTATCATATAACTTTAAGGGTATATTAGTCAATATTTATTTTAACAAACATTATAACTACTTATTGATATTATCAGCACTTTTATCCAAACATGTAACTACTTATATTTTAAAATAAGTATCAACACTTAAATTACTTATCAACATTAGTGCTTATCAGATATTTTTTATCAGCTAAGCCAAACAGGCCCTAAATCTTTACGGACAAAATAAAATTATTATTATTTATTTACTTAATGGGAACTTATTTATTATTAAAATATATATTATATGTGTACATAAAGGTGATAAATTACTTTGATAAATAAATCACCTGATGGTGAACACTAAATTTGTTCTTTATTATATCATAAAAAAAGAGAGAAGTTGAAATGTCTTCAAATGACTAAAAAAACTATTATGACGCCGGGACATCAAAACTATTCTTTATCATATATTATTTTTTTTCTACATACTATGACAACAAGCGTCTTTATTATATTTTGAGCTATAAAAGTATATTACACACTCTCTTATTTTTATTATATATATTAATCCAAATTTAATCATATTCTTTTACTTATTTTTCTAGGTAACAATTATTATTTATTTCCTCATTTTATTTGCTTAATAATATTGAATTACATTATCTTTTGGCCTAGTTGAGTAATTATTTGAACACTAAATTAAATCTAGTAACCATTGTTAGGTGATTTATTTATAGAAAAATAATTTAATCACCATTACAATATACATACATACATACATACATATATATAATTATAATTAAGTTTCAATTAAGCAAATAATTAATGATGAAATTGATGTTTTGCCCGTGTAAGATAATATGCACAATAGTAAAATAAAAAGAGTCATTATTTGATTAACACGGCCCTTTTTGGGAAGGAACAATGAAGTTATTTGTTGATATAAATAATTAAGGCTAAAATTGAAAGATGGAGTAGTATTAAGATTTTAGGAGTAATATTAAGAAAATTCTAATTGTTTAAATTAGAACAAATAATAAACAATTTTTTTAATGACCCTAATATTAAAAGATAAATATCATACAAAAATCGATGATAGAAATTTCAGAAATTAATTGTGACTCTTCATGAGATATTTATTAAAACATATTAAATGGATTGAGTTAATGTGCAATGAGAAAAAAAAGGAAAAACAATTTGAAATAAGTCAAAATATTTGGAAAAAAAATAAAATGAATAGAGGAAGGAGAGGCCTTCCTTGAGCTCGGTTTTACATATATAAGATAAGTTTTGAAAACAGTAACAACCAAGAAAAATAAAGGAAAAGTTCTAAAAAAATATCATGATTTATATACTATGTTATTATTATGTAGAATAGGAAATGACACTATTTTAAGAAGGGAAGAAAAAGTTGAGAAAAAAATTAAGAAAACAAATAGAAACAAATGAGGTAAGGCTCGTAAATTTAATTACAAAGAAGGCTAGTTACTGTTACAAAGTGAATTTTCACATTCCAACACTATAATAAGGTATAATTTAAAAAGTAAGGCCTCGTATATCTATTACAAAACTACTTTTAACATACCAACACCATAATAATATAATTTAACAAAATTGATCAAATGAAATGAGATTTATTTTAATGTATGAAAAAGTAATAAATAAGATAACCTCTAATGTAATTCATATTTCTAATAACCTTCCATATCTGATCCTTATATCAAAATTAATGTGAGATTTGAAGAAAGACGGAAATTACTATAATTTAGCAATTGTATTTGATGAACAATTTTTTAAGAGAAGGTCGGCACATAAGGAGACAATATAAAATGAAAGGTCAATGAAGTAGCATTATGTAATTGGAGAAAATAGAGTAATGAAAAAAATAAGAAGGAAACTAGAAAAGAAAGGAAGAAAATGAAAAAAAAAGAATGAAGAAATGAAGGAAATGGAGAGAGATTGAGAGGAAGTATATCTAAAAATAATGATTGGGAAGAGAAAATAATTAGTTTTGTAAATGTTTAAGAGAAAAATAGAGAAGGAATTAATGATATTAGTGTGATTTAACAGAGAGAAGAATGCCCACCGGCCTCCAACAACTAGATCCAAAGATTGACCTCCCCTTTTTCATGAGGAATTAGAAAAGGTCTCATACCAATGGAGTGGAGGTTCTCATGAGGAGGTTGTCACGAGTGCACCTATTGGCCTCGTTTGGATGCGGGAACTAGGGTCAGAACCAGCCCTAGTTCTTGTTGGTTATGGCAAACACGACGGAAAAAAATTATGAGTTCCACCCGAACCAAAGTTCTAGTCAACGCAGATAGTTTCGCCGAGCTAATTTTAGTTCTTGCCATCAGCGAGAACTCGATGGTTCTCGCGTGTGAGGCCGAACTCGTGCATTAATGACAGTCCACCAACTTACCTCCTCGTAACCCACGTTCGTCTTCATCTTCTCCGTGCTCCTTCTTTTCTCCTTCTCACGTGTGAGGAAAGTCCTTTGCCGATGGACATCTCTTCTCCTTGCTGAAGCGACGTTCCAGGAGGTCGCTCGTCTTCATCTTCTCCGTCCTCCTTCTTTTCTCCTTCTCGTGTGTGAGGAAATCCCTTTGCCGATGGTCATCTCTTCTCCTTGCTGAAGCAGCGTTCCAGGAGGTCATTTATTTCTCCTTTGTGCGCTAGGTTTCTCCGCTCGTCACCCATCGTTTCGTTCGTCTTTTGTGTGTTCTATGGCGCTAGGGATTATGTTTTTATGTTTCTGTTACTTTTGCGCTAGGTTTCTCCGCTCATCAATTCGTCCATCCTTCCCTCGACGACATCGAGAAGATCTTCCCCTCCGAAGTCGGCCAGCATCAGTCATCTTCGCGCAGGTATTTGCGCAACTAATTTTTTCCCTTTTTACTATGTTTTCATTATTTTTTCCCTATATAGCATATTTTCAATGATTTTTCTTCAATCTAGGTTTTTTATTTGTTTCTTAAACTTTTGCCAATATTTTTCGTAAATCTTGTATGTAATGTTCGATGAATCTCGCCAAAATATTTTCCCCTAAATTGGACGACAATTTTTTTTGTCTAGAGTTACAGTTTCTATGTCAATTTCCTGTCAATTACGGTTTCACGTGCACCCATTGGATATCATTATAAATACTATATAATAATCTGATCACTATTCATTTATCAGAAAGTGTCTATAATCTATGTATAAGTGTACTATACATTCTTTTTTTCAATGGATTTATATAAAAACTCATATTCTAGGCAATGCAAAATTATTTATCACTCAATTTTCAACTTTTCTTGCCTTCATCTCTTGACGCTCTCAAAATGCACAACATATTCATTTTGCTCATTTTCTAAATGAAATTTCATGTATAATTAATAGCACATCTATATACTTTTCAATACGAATTATTATATTATATGAAAATGATATTAAATCATATTATCTATACCATCCTATTAATATTAGTTATTTATTTACCAAACGATAGTTCAATTTACCTTTCCAAAATAAATAAAATATATAAAGTTCGCAGTTTAAAACAAGTAAATGATTAGTAAAAGGTAATGATGTACATTAGTCCACATAAATAGAAGTTAGAATCCGAACTTCCATTACATGAAATATTTTTTTTATTTTCATTATAAAATTTACAATATATCTATACATCAGTCAAAGGAAGCATCGAAGCTTGACAATTCTAAGACCTCGTTTAGATAATGGGTCATGGCTGAATCTGAAGGGTTACTTATGGAAGAGTTAAAAAAGATTATTATAATCAATGTTTGACTATTTTATTTTTTTATGCATAAAGATTATTGAAAATTATGATAATCTTTAAAATAATCATATTTATATTACACCGATTTGATATAATTGGATGAGTTAAACTTTTTAATCCAAATTTATCTTGTCTCATTTACTGTTTTAAATTATTTTTCTTATTATTCTTAATGCACGCAAGCAAATATTTTAAAATTATTATACATAGTAATATTAAGAAAATTCTAACTGTTTAAATTAGAACAAATAATAAACAATTTTTTAATGACCCTAATCTTAAAAGATAAATATCATACAAAAATCGATGATAGAAATTTCAGAAATTAATTGTGACTCTTCATGAGATATTTATTAAAACATATTAAATGGATCGAGTTAATGTGCAATGAGAAAAAAAGGAAAACAAATTGAAATAAGTCAAAATATTTGAAAAAAAATGAATAGAGGAAGGAGAGGCCTTCCTTGAGCTCGGTTTTACATATATAAGATAAGTTTTGAAAACAGTAACAACCAAGAAAAATAAAGGAAAAATTCTAAAAAATATCATGATTTATATACTATGTTATTATTATGTAGAATAGGAAATGACATCATTTTAAGAAGGGAAGAAAAAGTTGAGAAAAAAATTAAGAAAACAAATAGAAACAAATGAGGTAAGGCTCGTAAATTTAATTACAAAGAAGGCTGGCTACTGTTACAAAGTGACTTTTCACATTCCAACACTATAATAAGGTATAATTTAAAAAGTAAGGCCTCGTATATCTATTACAAAACTACTTTTAACATACCAACACCATAATAATATAATTTAACCAAATTGATCAAATGAAATGAGATTTATTTTAATGTATGCAAAAGTAATAAATAAGATAACCTCTAAAGTCTAATGTAATTCATATTTCTAATAACCTTCCATATCTGATCCTTATATCAAAATTAATGTGAGATTTGAAGAAAGACGGAAATAACTATAATTCAGCAATTGTATTTGATGAACAAATTTTTAAGAGAAAGGTCGGCACATAAGGAGACAATATAAAATGAAAGGTCAATGAAGTAACATTATGTAATTGGAGAAAATAGAGTAATGAAAAAAATAAGAAGGAAACTAGAAAAGAAAGGAAGAAAATGAAAAAAAAAAGAATGAACAATTGAAGGAAATGGAGAGAGATTGAGAGGAAGTATACCTAAAAATAATGATTGGGAAGAGAAAATAATTAATCTTGTAAATGTTTAAGAGAAAAAATAGAGAAGGAATTAATGATATTAGTATGATGTAACAGAGAGAAGAATGCCCACCGGCCTCCAACAACTAGATCGAAAGATTGACCTCCCCCTTTTTCATGAGGAATTAGAAAATGTCTCGGACCAATGGAGTGGAGGTTCTCATGAGGAGGTTGTCACGAGTGCAAGTGCACTTATTGAGATCTTGTATTATCATATAGTGGTAATTATTTAACAATTGATTACAGTAGCTTGATGGGCGGACAATATTTTCTTTTTCGAGACCTAGTTTGATAATCAGATTCTGACCTTATTTCGGTAGGTTCTGACAAATGATATAACGTTTGTCAAAAGTCAAATGAGAACTTCACACGTGACCCTAAATTCCGTTGGTTCTAATATTGTAATTTTTTTATTTTTTTTACGAGATCAATGAGTTGATGTTTTCTCTCTCCTTTCATATTTTTTTTCTTTTTTTTCTTTGATGCATTAAATTTAATCTTCTCCACTATTTCTAATATTTAATTTTATCTTTTATAGATTAAGTACATTTTATTTGGTTTAATAAATTTTAATGATTTTTATTTAAGTTTAATATTTATTAATTTTCTATATTTTATTATTAAAGTTTTTTATTTAAGTTTAATGTAATATATTTTAGACAAGGAGTTTACCATAATATTTTATTATATTACATATAAATTAATTATATTTATTTTAATACGTGTTTACTTTTTTGTTTAAGATTGACAAAATATTTATTATATTAACTTTTTTTTATATTTTAACTTTAATTTTCAATCTTAAAACTTGTTTTTTTAATTTTCTCTCTCCTAAGATAGTACATGTTTACTTTTTAGTTTAAGATTAACAAATTATTTATATATATTAACTTTTAATTTATATTTTAACTTTAATTTTCAATCTTAAAATTTGTTTTCCTTTTTTTTATTTTCTCTTTCCTAAGCTCATGTTTTCTTTTATTTATTGTTTATCTGATGATTATATTTCAACATCAACATTTAATTATTAACATTTAAATTTAAATATCTAAATTTAAATTTTATGTTATTTTAATAATATAATTCTAAAATAAAATTTTATTTATGTTTAAAAAATATTTAATTACAGTATATATAAAATTAAGTTTATATACTAATATATTTAAAAGAACTTTTTTATGATAATTTTTTTGCCATTTTTATTTATTTTTAATTTTATTTATTATAAAAAATAAATTTTTTTTAGTTTTTATCGGTTCATCCAAATATTTGTAAAATTTAATATTTTTAATTCATCCAAACACGATTAAAATTAATCTATCAAATTAATTATTCATCGAGAACTAAAAAAAAATCATGTTCTCATTTTCAAACACAGCCCAAAAGATCAAGGAGTAATTTGTTTACTATTCTCTATCTTTTAACTTTTCTGCCTTAAGCTTAGGCATGTAATATAATTATTCTTTTTGGCACAAACATTTCTAATATCATTTTTTCATTTATCGTGTGATGCCCTCGTACATTTTGATTATTTACGATATTATTCACTTATTAGAATTCAATGATAAGTCATAGTATTTAATTTTTTCCATTTTATTTTTAGTTAATGTCTATCAATAATTTGTGATAGATATTTTTTCATTTATCAAACTATTCTTCAAAATATTATGAAAAAAAATATCACTTCTATTATATGTATTTTATGATGAAAAAGGTATAATAAATATAAAGGTGGTATGCCCATAAAAAAACTTAATATTTATATTTTAGGAACTAAAATCAATGTTTTTTTTATTATTTCAATACAAAATACTTATTTTTTTATCATTTTTAATGAAATAATTCTATGTTGCTTATATAATTATACTTAATGTGCATCCACTCACGATAATCTCACAATTGGGGAATCACGATGTTGGTCTTGGCGTTCCTTAATGGGCAGGTCTTGCTATATGATCTAGTGCAATCAATGGCATGTGATGCTTAGCTTGTACTTCTACTTCATGGGGTTGTGGCTGACCTCAACATCGATGGGCACAACCATGATCAACTTAATCACACCATTCATTTTCCATGGAAACATGTTGCAGATAATTTCATATACATGAATTCTTCTAACTAAAATATAACTTCATTTAATTATGTTTTGCTCCCTCAAGGAACAATTAACTATAGGGAATTTCCATTTATGGACAATTATAAATGTTTCTTTAGACCAATTATGCAAAAAGAAGATAATCTACTTATCATGAACTATCTCCTAAGATGGATATATGTTCAATAATTTAATGGTTGTCCATGTGCGATGAAATGGTCAATTTATCAATGTATCATCCAACAAATCATGCATATATAACACATAAACCATTGTCAACGATGCTCAAATTGTGATTGTAATTACTAGTATAATAATAGAATTGATTTGTGTTGTATTTGTTAAATTAGATGCGTTACCAATAATCCTAAAAACTTAAGCCGATAGGAAGAGCAATATTTTTATATTTATATCCTTAACACTCCCCCTCAGGAGTGGGCCACTGACAACTTTGATCTAGCCCAAATCTCAACACATGAATAACTCAGGGAGAAAATCAATTTTTAATATGAGCGACATAGAGAGTTGAACTTAGGACCTCTGGCTCTGATACAATGTTAAATTAGATGTGCTACCAATAACCCTAAAAACTTAAACCGATAAAAAGGACAACATCTTTATATTTATATTCTTAACATCATTATATATATATAATATATATGTGTGTGTGTCTATATCGATTCTCAAGACGTTGATAATGACTATCAACTGTTGAAACCTTGCAAGATCACCAAAATTGAATTCCATAAGCTAATAGATTTTTGAATAATTATTGTTGAAAACATATTAAATATGACTGTCATGAATATTCATGATATAAAATTCTTTATTTTTTATCAGTAGACATGTGAGGGATAATATCTTTTATTATAAAATTTTAAATGATACACCTTCGTTATATGATAAATCTCCATCTCGGGATTGTGCTTTTTCCAATGGTTGACTCCACTTGTAGAAGACCTCCATGGTTACTCTAATTGAATTGCTTAACAACAACAGAGTTCAAAGAAGAAAAGGGGATAAATAAGATCATTTTAGTAGGTTGCTCGATAAGATTGTAACATGTGAAAAATATAACTCGAGAACTAAAAAAGATAATATATTATATTTAATTTTTAGAATGATAATTAGTTTTATATTAGCAAAATTAAATGAAATTTTGTTGTGTTAGTTTTGTATTAGTGAAAATCAGCTTCGAGGTGTGAACATTGTTTTAGAGAACGTGAGTGATACTTTATGAAATACATGTATAATTGTGTTCAGATTTGCTTTGAGATGTGAAGAGTTTCTTACTTCTTATATCTAAATCGCTGGTGTAATCTTATAGAGGGCAATATGTATTATGTTAATAGTTTGCTTTAAGATGTGAACCTTTGTAGTTATGAATTTTCATTTTTATTTAGGATACATCTATATAGTTTGCTTTGAGATGACAATATGAAAATGCAACTTACAAGTATGAGCAGACAACCTATAATTGGTGAACAGAGTGAATTGCTTCTTTAGGTCCTTTACCTTTTGTTGTTTGTGGTTTTATCCAAAATTTTGAATTGTTATTTGATTATTGTCATTTTATATTTTATTTATTATCAAGATGGAAAGTATTTGTAACATGTGGTGTGCTAAAGGTGCACTAAAAAGTTTTGAGCTTTCATAGTTTAAATCATTTGACTTTTTATAAGAGTTATAGAAATTATTTGTCCTTCAATGTACATGAAAGGAAAAAAAGGCAATCAGATCAACAATTATTCAAGTAGCCTAAAAATGAATTTGAAGAAAATATTGCACATTGAAACTCAATTTTGCAAACTCACGAACATGGAATTTGAAAACACAAAAGTTGGACGCAAATTAATGAGAGCAAACATTTGTTTGTAGTAATATAGATTGATAAAGTGCAAAGACTAATCAAATCTAATGAGTGTTTGTGCATATAAATTGATAAACTGATAAATTATGTTATGCAATCCAATTCGCAAAAATATTTGGAGAAATCACAACCTGCATAACAATAATTTTAGAATGTACTGTTAGAAAAATATTACAATTATTTCATAATTCATACTTCAACAACGTTTGTGCAACCATTGAATGTTTAAAATAAAAGCACACACAATTTTGAAGCCATAGTAGAACAAAATCACATTAATTTCCTTGTTGAGCTATTCTTTTTGTTGTAGGCTAACAAATAATTGAACCCTTAAACTTGAAATGAAATAGGCTCACCTAACGAAATAAGTATAACAGTTAGAATAGAAGATATATATATATTTGTTTTTGTCTATAGAATTTATAAGCTAAATTATACATGATTCGTATTCCCTTTCTAGCTCATATACTAAGATGTCCTTAAGTATCTATCAGTTTAATAACTTGGCATGAAATATAATTTCTAACAAGTCAACCAATAAAAGGAAAAAAGAAGTTATGATATACTTATATAGAAACAAGAGAGCTTAATAGTGAGCAGAGGATCAAAGAATTCCTTTTTCCTACAATTCATGTAATAGAAGATATTTGATGTTATGTGCTCATTGGCATTTTCACTCTTTTTAGATGTTTTTGAAAACTGCTATTAGTTGAACTTCTATCCTTTTCTTTCCAATAGTAGAGAGCATATATTTCTGTTAAATCAACAAAATAAGAAAAAAGGAATCATAAAAAATACCAAATTTAAGCATCTAATCATTATGGCAATCATAAAAGAGGAGAACAAAGTTCAAGTAGAAAGTAAAAATTTCAGCTCACATAAATTATCTCTCTACTAGTTTCCTTCTAAGCAAAAAAATATATTAGAGGTGTGATTATATAACATACATGGTTGGGAAGTTGGCTCGTGCAAGAGGGAAATTGTGGTCGCGGAAGGGAGAAGCAATGGGGTCTTCAAGCAACAAATGATCAACAAAGGTGATCTTTCACAGGAGGGAGCTTGGCTTGTGCAAGATGGACGGTCGGCTCATGTGAGATGGGAGGCGGCTCTAAATGAGAGGCAACAAGGGGAGAGGCAACGGAAGAGGTCTGGGATGCCATCTTCATGCAAGACTGGAGGCGAAGATGGGACTTTGAGGCGAGATCGACATTGAAGGAAGGCCAATGGTCGTCTTCATGCAAGAGGAGGCAAGATCGGCTTCAAGTTAAGGAGAGACGGGTTTAGGACGAGGAAGGAGGGAGGAAAAAATTTCGAGCAACAGGGGAAAGTTTCTAGGTTGAGTTTAATTTGCCTAAAATGGATCTTAAATCAGCCTTGCAAGCCCACTGAACCGTCTTTAAACTATGAAAAACCACGATTTAGGTGCTTTTTGAATTGTGCCTCGATCTCGTCCATCCATTTGAGATTGGACGGTGCTCTGTACACATAATTGATATTTCTAATAACCTTTCCATGTTGTATCCTTATATCAAAATGGATGTGAGATTTGAAGAAAGATGGGAAAGACTTCAAATTAACAAGTATCTTTTAGTATATAAAAATGAACAATTTTTTAAGAGAAAGGTAAGCAAATAAGGAGATAATATAAAATGAAAGGTAAATGATGTAGCATTAAGTGGAGAAAATAAAGTAATGAAAAATAAGAAAGAAATTAGAAAAGAATGGAAGAAAATGAAAAAAATGAAGAATGGATGCACAACTAGAGAGAGAGAGAGAGAGAGAGAGAGAG